>CM038214.1:110165278-110434808 GCA_021442155.1 Cymbidium sinense
CTAAAATAAATAACACCTAAACCTAAACTTAAGATAAACTAAACTTGAACATAAACCTAAACTAAATAAAATAAAATAAACTAAAATAAACCTAAACTAAACCTAAAAAAATAAAATAAAAAAACCTAAACCTAAACCTAAAAATAAAAAAAATAAAACCTAAACCAAATAAACTAAAATAAAAATAAAACTCAACTAAAGTAAACCTAAACCTAAGCTAAAAAATAAAACCTAAAATAAACCTAAAATAAAACCTAAAACCTATCCTAAAAAAAAAAAATAAAACCTAAACCTAAACCTAAAATAAAAATAAACCTAAACCTAAAAAAAAAACTCAACTAAAATAAACCTAAATAAACATAAACCTAAAATAAATTAAAATAAAAAACCTAAATTAAAATAAATAAATAAAAAATAAACTAAAAAAAAATAAAAAAAATAAACTAAATAAAAATAAAATAAATAAATCAAATAAACTTAAACCTATCAGTTTACTTAATTTTATAAAAAAAGCCTAAATAACAAAACTAACCCTAACCCCTATACCTGCAAAACTAAACCTATAATCCTAAACCCTAAACACTAAACCCTAAATCCTAATCCCTAAATGTTAAACCTTAAACCCTAAACCCTAAAGCCCACAAACCTAACCTAACCTAACCCTAAACCTTAAAGCATAAACTTTAAACCCTAAAACTTAAACCTAAAACTAACCTAAACCCCCCAAACCTAAAAAAACCTAAACCCAAACCCCAACCTAAACAAACTAAAACTTAATGTAACTAAATAAATTAAAAATAAACCTAAACCCTAAAACCTAATAAACTTAAACCTAAAGCTAAACCCAAGAATGGCAACAGCAGGAGAACATCACATCCAGTGATGGTAGTGGTGAGGTGAAGGCGGTATTATGTGATGGCGGGGATCCGGAGGTCGGTGGATATGGAGGTGGTGGTTGGAGCGGTGGTGGTTATGGTGGAGGAGGAGGCGAGGAGGTTCTGATGTGGTGGTGGTGGAGGGAGATCGAGGATATGATGGTGGATCCCACTGAGAGGCGGGATGGTTACATGGGAACTAGAGAAATTGAAGAAATGGTCGATCTGCTACTGAAACTATGTCTTTACAGTAGAGATGGTTCTAGTTATTTAGGGTTTTTGATTTGCTCTATGTGTGCACATTTTTTATCTATGTTGTCTCTTGTGTGTTAGAGAACTTGGTGTGTTACTTGGCTGATGAAATTAAAAAGAAGAAATATTGAATATGAATTTGTTCTCTATTAAAAAAACCAAAAACCAAAAACCCTAAACCCTAAACTAAAACCTGAACCCCAAACCATGAACCTAAACCCTAAACCCTAAACTCTAAACCCTAAACCCTAAAAAAAATAAAAAAAAAAAAATAAAAAACCCCCCTAAACTAAAACCCTAAAAACTAAACCCTAAACCTAAAAACCTAATAAAAACCCAAACTAAAGAAACTAACTAAAACTAATAAAATAAATAAACTAAAACTAATAAACTAATAATAAAACTAAAAACTAATAATAACAAAAAAAAAAATAAAACTACTAAATTAACTAAACTAAACTAACTAAATAATAACTAAAAAACTAATAAACTAATAATAAATAACAAATTAATAAACAAACTAATAACTAAATTAAACATAAACAAAAGAACCCCACAAAAACTAACTAAAATAAACTAAGCTAATAAAACTAATAAAAACAAACTAAACTAAACTAATAACCAAAATTAAACTAATAAACTAACTAAACTAAACCCCTAATAAAATAACTAATAATAATAACTAAATAAACTAAACCCTAAACATAACTAAATAAATAACTAATAATAAAACTAAACTCAATAAACTAGTAAAACTAAAACTAATAAACTAAGTAAATAACTAATAAATATAATAATAACTAATAAATAACTAAACTAATAATGACTACTAACTAATTAATCCTAATAATAAACTAACTAAATAATAATAATAAAAAACTAATAATAAAACTAAAAACTAATAAACTAAAATTAAATAATAAATAATAACTAACACTAAACTAATAAAATAATAAACTAAACTAAATAAACTAATAACTAAACTAATAATAATAATAAACTAAATAATAAATAAATCTAAATAAATAAAAAACAATAATAATTAACAAACATAATAAACAAACTAATAATAATAAACTAATAAAACTTACTAAACTAATAAACTAATATAATATAATAAAAAATAAACTAAACCAAAATGAATAATAAAAAAACACTAAATAATAATAAAACTAAACATAAAACTAACTAAACTAAACTAATAATAATAATAAACTAAATAATAAATAACTAAAACTAAACTAAACTAAACACTAAACTAACTAAACTAAAATAATAATACTAAATAAAAAACTAATAAAACTAATAATAACTAATAATAAGTAAAAACTAACTAAAAAAATAACTAATAATAAATAAATTAACTAAACTAATAATAATAATAATAATAATAATAATAATAATAATAATAATAATAATAATAATAAAATAATAAAACTAAATAAATAAACAAAAACTATAATTAATAAACTAATAATAAAAGAAAACTAAAGTAAAATACTAATAACTAAACTAATAAAACTAATAATAATAATAAAACAGTAACTAAAAAACTAATAAACTAATAATAAAATTAAACTAAAACTAACTAATAAACCACAATAACTAATAAATAATAAAACTAAAACCTAATAATAACTAATAAAACTAAAACTAATAAAAAACTAAAATAAAACTAAATAACCCAATAACCAATATCTAATAACTAATAAACTAAAAACTAATAAACAAACTAATAAACTAAACTAATAATAATAAAACTAATAATTAACTAACTAAACTAAATAAGAATAATAAATAATAATAAAATAACTAACTAAACTAATAAACTAATAATATAACTAATAAACTAATAATATAAATAACTAAACCCTAAACCCTAACTATAAATAAATAAAATAAATAATAATAATAAAACTATTAATAATATAAACATAAAACTAATAATAATAATAATAAACTAAAGAAAAAAAAAAACTAAATAAACAAAACTAATAATAAACCAACTAACTAATAATAATAATAAACATTAAAATAATAAATAAAAATTAAACCATAAACTAAACTAAAAAACTAATAATAATAAACTAATAAACTAAACCCATAACTAAACTAATAAAACTAATAAACTAAACTAATAAGTAATAAAACTAAACTACTAATAAAACCAATAATAATAAAACCATATACTAATAATAAGTAATAAAATAAATTAAGATAAACTAAACCCCAATAAACAAATAAACTAAATAAACTAATAAACTAAACTAAACTAAGCTAAAATAATATTAACTAAAACTAAAACTAATAAAACTAAACTAATAACTTAACTAAAACTAAACTAAGTAAAACAACATAAAATAATAATAAACTAATAATAACCAATAATAACTAATAAACTAATAATAAACCTAAAACATACCTAAAACTAAACTAAACCCTATTATTGGGATTTTGAGATCTCTCATGTTCTTGGTGAGTTTTTGAGTGCTTTCTCTCTTGGATTCCCTATTAATTGTTGGCCTTGGGCCAATCTCAACTTGTTCTTATCACGACGCTGTGACTCATGGCGTCAGCTTCTTCAAATCCATGGGGTAAATCCCATGTGCCGATGGATCCCGCTAGAATCTTTTTTGGGTAATCCTACCATTAAATTACTATTACTAAATCTTTCAAAGCTTTGGTAAGAATTCCTCCACAGCCTCCTTTGAATTTGGTTCATATGACTTTTAAAGGTACTCTGACAATTATGATTTCAGATGAGGATATTGAATGATTAGCTGAGCCTTTTTCTTTTTCTTTGATTGGAAAGTTTTCAATTAAATGGCCAAAGATGGATAATATTTGTTCTTTTTTTCATAGCTTAAATTTATTTGGTTCTTTTTCTATTAGGTTGATTGATGCAAGGCATGTTTTAATTAAACTTTCTAATGACTTTGATTATGGAAGAATTTTTTCTAGGCATTCTTACTATGTTTTTAATTATCAAATGCATATTCTAAAATAGACACCTATGTTTGATGTTAATGAAGAGTCTTCTATTATTCCCATTTGGATTTTTGTACCTAACTTGCAGATTCATCTATTTAATCATTAGATTTTTTATGCTATTGGTTTAATTTTGTGGACCTTTTAGTTGATCAAGAAACAAGCTTCTTCTAGACGTATGTTGCTAGAACTCTTGTAGAGATTGAAATTACTAAAAAATATTGAAAGAAATTTGGTTGGGTTTGAAGAAATGTGGTTATTTTAGAAAGTTGTTTTTGAGAACTTTCCCATTTTTTGTAATCATTGTAAGATTCATGAAATTTGAATGCTTTATTACTCATTCCTCTCTTAGGAAGAAAATCGCCAGTAAGAATTCAATTGTTGAAAAAACTGATGATTCTCTCAAGTAGGATAAAAGAAAATCTAGTTTTCAAAATTTTGATGTTTTGCAAAACTAGATTTCTAAATCTTCTGAAAAAGTTTTACTTATTAATGATTTGTCTGATGTGAAAGGTAATTTTGATGTTTTTGAAAAAGTTTTAACTAATAATCTTGCTCTAAGTGTTTCTTTTGATGATTCTCTTAAAGGGAAGACTTTAGAGGCTATGATTCTAATGGTTTGGATGTTATGCATAAGTCCTTTCATGATGATGGTTTGAATATTTCTTTGTTGGATGTTGTTTCTCTTTCTCCTATGTTTGCTTTAGATCTTGGGAAAGAGACTATTTCTTTGCTTTCTTTGATTGAGAATGGTGGTGAAAAGAATGTTCTTATTTCTAATATTTTAACTTCTAGTCCTGACAATCTTGTTAATATTGGTGATCCTTCTTTTAAAAATAAAATTTAGATACATGTGATAATTTTCTCATTTTGAATAGTTATGTTTCAGTTCAAAATGATGATTTTCTATGGTATGGTAATTATGTTTAGAATTTTGGTAATATGCTATGTGTTTTATGGGATTTGAATCTTATTTTAATCCCTTACATGAAGATTGTATTGAAAATATGGATTATGCTTCTCTTACTTCTTTTTGAGTGAACAGGGAGGGACTCTTCAGATTTTGTTGGAAAGTGAAAATATTGATAATTGTCTTCTTAATAAAGCTATTCTTGCTCCTTTCACTTCTAATTAAATGCATACTATTTTGATTTTCCTTTGTCTATTATTGTGGATGATTCGAATGCTCTTCTTTGAAATTGATAGCTTCTGATCCCTATGCCTTTTATAATCGATTCATTTTGAAAGGAGATTTTTTTGGAGAAAGGACATGGTTATAAAATTGTTTAAAGAAGAAAAAAAAAAAAGTGTTCAGATTTATGCCTCCTCGATTCTTGAGGGTTACACATTCAAAGCTTCTTGGAAATAATCTCTCTATCCTTAGAGGTTTTTTTTTTTTGGTTGGTTTTTCTCCTTGGTTGAGCTTTTCTGTGTTTTCTTCTTGCTAAGTATTGGCTTCTGGCTTCTTCTAGCTTGGTGATTTTGGCTTCTGTTTGTTGGGGTTTTTTGTACTTGTTTGGTTTTTGTGTTGGTGGCTTTATTCCTATTGGCTTGCCTTTCTTTGGTTGGTGCTTTTGCTCTCTTTGTTGGTGGTAGGTTGGGCTTTTTCCTTGGTGTGTGGTTTGTCTATTGGTTGGTTATTTCTCTAGTTGTTTATTTTAGCTTTTTCTTCTTTTTTTGTTGGTTTGGTTCTCTTACTACTCTTGGTGCTCTGTGTGCTACTCTATTGGCTATTTTCTTTCCTTTAGTTGGTTCCTTGGTGGCTTTGGATTGGTGTTATTGTAGGCTGTTGGCTTGGTGCCTTGGTGGCTTTGGATTGTTGTTGTTCTGGGCTCTGTTAGCTTTGTCTTTGAGGGCTCTTTTTTTTTGGGCTGTGAGCTTTTTTTCTCCCTCTTTTTTAAGAGGTGTTCATAATTGGTTTTGTTGGGATTTCATTCTGTTAATTTATTTATTGCTCTCCTCTCTCTTTCTATTTCCTTAGCTTCACTTTTCTTTGGTTGGGTGGCTATTATGATAGGTTCATGTGTTTTTTTCTTTGGGATGGCTATGATGATATGATGGATTTTTTCTTTGATATTTTTTGTGGTTGGTGACTTTTCTATTTGTAACACTTCTTTGAAGCTGGATACACTTAGGATTTGATGCTCCTCATTATTGTGATTATCCTTCTTCCCTCATATCTGAGCCTGAGTTTTTTTCTCTTTATGTTTTGATCTCCTTATGGCTGAGATTTCTTGCAGGTTGCAGGTTCTATTTTTCAGTTGGTCACTTCTTCTTCTGGGAGGGAGCTAGAGTCTTACTGATGGTCTATTTTTTCTTAGATGGATGGAGTTGTCTTCAGTTGTAGGTTGTAGGTTTCCTTTTCTTATGGATCTTCATCTCTTTAGAGGTTCTTTTGGAACTCCGTGGATTCTTCCACTTTGCTATCTTTTGCTTGGGTTTTTTAGTTTTGTCTTTGTTTTTTTTTTTCTTTATTGCTTTATCTTTATCGGTCCCAAATCCAGATGTAAAAAGTGGAGGGTTGCGATAGGTAGTCGACAGCCAGCATAAAACTTGTCAAAATAATCATGACATGAATCCTTTAAATCATTGTGTTAATGTTAGGGCATCCCATGGAAGCGATGCATAGTATGGCTTGAATATGAAAAAAATGTGCAAGCGCACATGTGTGTAGTGTTAAATAAGCGTTCCCACTTTATGGATGGATGTGGGTAAAGAAGTTAGTCCATGAAACTAGAATTAGGTTAGGAACTTGGAATATAGATACTCTTACATAAATTAATGGAATTAATAGATATTATGGTTCATGGAAAGATAAATATTTTATGTGTTCAAGAAACTAAATGGGTTGGGAGAAGACCAAGGAAATTTGATAGTTTAGGTTTTAATCTTTATTTATTGGTAGAAGTCAAACTAGAAATGGTGTAGGTGTGATTATAGATAAAAGTTTGAAAGATAATGTTATAAATATTAATAGATGTGGAGAAAGAATTATAGCTTTAAAGATTGTTGATACTAAGATTATCAATGTTATAAGTGTTTATACTCCTCAAGTAGGTTTGGATGTATGCTTAGAAAATTTTAGAATGATTAATACAAAGATACCTCTTGAAGAAAAAGTATTTATTGGAGGAGATTTAAATGGACATGTTGGTAGAGTGGTAGAAGATTTTAAAAGTATTCATGGTTATGGATTTGAGTAGAAGGTAGGACTATATTAGATTTTGCTTTAGCTTATGATTTTGTAGTTGCTAATACTTTATTTAAGAAAAAAAGATGAACATATTATTACTTATAAAAATGGATCTAGTAAAACTCAGATTGATTATTCTCTAATAAGAAAAATAGATCCTTTAGATTGTAAAGATTGTAAGGTCATTCCAAGTGAAAGTTAAGTACCGATTGTTAGTTTTAGATTTTAAGTTGAAAGATTGTAAGAGGAAAAATAAATCAAATTATTTCTAGGATTAGATGGGGACACTTAAAGAATACAAATAAAAATATTTTTAAGAGCAAGCTACAAGAGCTTAGAATTTGGGATGTTCATAAGGAAGTTAATGTTATGTGGGAAAAAAATAGCAAGTGAAATTAAGTAAGTTGCAAAAAATGTGCTTGGAGAATCAAAAGGAAAAGCTTCTTTTTAATAAAAATAGTTGGTGGTGGAGTCAAAATGTGCAAGAAAAGATAAGAAATAAGAAGTATTGTTATAAAACTTGGTTTAGATGTAAAACTTGAAGAATTGGGAAAGATATATAAAGTGGCTATAGAGATTCTAAGAAGCAATATATGATGCAAAAAATTTAGCTTTTAGTGATATATACAATAGATTAGATACCAAAGAAGGTGAAAGATGTATGTATAAGTTAGCCAACCAAAGAGATAGGAGAAGTAAAGACCTAGTTCAAGTGAGGTGTATTAAGGATAAAAATAATAAAGTGCTTTTCTTAGAAAAGGATATTGAAAATAGGTGGATGAGATATTTTGATAAACTTTTCAATGAAGGATCTGAAAGTATGATTGATTTTAGCAACCTTAATACCTTAAAAAAATAGAGAATTGCATTTTATCATTATTAGTAAACTGAAGTTAGAGAAGCTTTAAAATGAAATGAAAAAATAATAGGATCATGATATTCCAGAAGTGTGGAAATGTTTAGGAGATCAAGGAATTTCTTGGCTTACAAATCTTTTTAATGTTATTTTAAATACTAAAAGATGCGGATGAGTGGAGGAAGAGTTTGTTGGTTCTATTTAAGAATAAAGGTGATGCACAAGAGTGTATGCAAATTATAGTGGAATTAAGTTAATGTGTCATACATTAAAATTATGGGAGAGTAATTGAGCATAGGTTATGATGTGAAACAAAAGTTTCTCACAATTAGTTTGGTTACATGCCAGGTAGATCCACTATGGATGTTGCACATTTGTTAAGAGGTTTGATGGAGAAGTATAGAGAAAGTAAGGAGGATCTACATATGATATTTATTGATTTAGAGAAAGCTTATGATAAAGTTTCAAGAGATGTTCTTTGGAGAGTTCTAGAATAGAAAAGAGTTAATATTGGTTATATTCAAGTCATTAAGGATATGTATACTAGAGTACTTGTGTCCAACACAAGGAGGATTGATAAAATATTTTCCTATTTGTTGGATTACATTAAGGATCAACTTTAAGCCCTTACCTTTTTGGTTATGGATGTTCTTACTAGGAATTTACAGGAAGATGTACCTTGGTGTATGCTTTTTGTTGATGACATTCTTCTTGTTGATAAGACTAGAGAGGAGTCTTAGAAACTTGAATTATGGAAGTCAACATTAGAGTCTAAAGGTTTTCGTTTAAGTAGATCTAACTGAATATATGAGTGTAATTTTAAGTTATAGTGGTAGTGTTGTGACAGTGAACAAGTCATTAATAAGAGTGAGATTGAGATATTTAGGCTCTATTGTTCAAAATGATGGTGAAATAGATGGAGATGTTATTAGTAGAATTCAAGTAGGATGGTTGAAGTGGAGGAATAATGCATCTAGCACATTGTGATTGAAAAGTTCCACTTAAACTTAAGGAAAATTTTATAAGACACATGGTGGTGGTGCAAATGTTGGCCAATAAAAGAGAAGCATAAGGCTAAGTTAAGTGTTATAGAGATGAGGATGCTTAGGTGGATGAGTGGCTTTACTCTTAGAGATAAAATTGAAATGAGTATGTTGGAAAAAGTTGGAGTAGTTTAGTGGCGAAGATAAGATTAGAGAGTCGCCTTAGATGGTTTTGCCACAAGCATCTTAGTCCGATGACGGTTAGGAGAGTAGATGCATTAGATTTGCCTTATGTTAAGAATGGTAGAGGTAGACCTAAAAGACTTGGTTAAGATGTATAAAAAATGTATACTTGAATTAAATGAGAATTTGACACATAATAGACACAATGCAAAAAGATTCATGTAACCGACCCCTTAGTGGGATAAAGGCTTGTTGTTGTTGCTCTTTGATGAATGTTTAGGGACTAAACTCGTTAGGATTCTCTTATAGCGCATTGGAGCAGTTTTTTTTCTTTTGAGTTTAGTCTCTAATATGGTCTTGTACCTATTTTTCTCAACAATAAATACCTTTTAGTTAAAAAAAGAACCCTAAACCCTAAACCAAACTAAACTAAAAAATAAATAAACCTAAGAATAAAAACCTAAATAAAATAAAAACTAAACATAAAATAAAAATAAAATAAACCTAAAATCAAATATAATAAAAACTAAATAAAAACTTAAAGCTAAAAAATAAACCTAAAATAAATAAAAAATAAAACCTAAACCCTAAAACTAAAAAAAAACCTAAAATAAAAATAAAATAAAATAAAAATAAATAAACCTAAACCTAAACTAAAATAAATAAAACCTAAACCTAAACTAAAAAATAAACTAAACTAAACCTAAACCTAAACTAAATAAAATAAAATAAACTAAAATAAACCTAAAAAAAATAAAAATAAAACCTAAAAAATTAACCTAAAATAAAAAAACTAAACCTATACTAAAAATAAAATAAAACCTAAACCTAAAATTACAAATAAAAAATAAAACCTAAGCATAAAAATAAAATAAAAAAATGCAACTAAGAAATAAACCTAAACCTAAAAAACTAAAAATAAAATAAAATAAAGAATATAATAAAATAAACTAAACTAAATAAAATAAAAGATAAACCTAAATAAAAATAAAAAAACATAATATAAACTAAAATAAATAAAAAATAAAGTAAATAAATAAATAAACCTAAACCCTTTAATTTTTTGTTAAAAAAAAACCCTAAAAGCCTAAACCCTAAACCTACAACACTAAGCCTATAACCTACAACCCTAAAACTAAAACCCTAAACCTAAACCTAAACCTAAACCTAAACCACTAAACCCCCAACCCTAACACTAAACCTAAAAACCCTAAACACAATTTTATGAAGGTGATCTTAAAGAAGTCAATGAAGAGGTTGTGAAATACAAAGTTGGTTCTCTACCCATGTTGGTCTTGTTGCACCTGTGTTGTGGTTCCTCTAAGCACTAGTCTAGAACCTTCATAGACTTCTTTCTTAGTTCTCAACAACTAGGATCAACAAGGTACTGTTGATTATCACTTGATTGATTAAAAGGTGATAAATGGGATCCTCATAGGCTACTCTCCTCATAAATGGGATTAGGCCATTCTCTTATGGCTAAACCCTAAACCTTAAACCTAAAAAAAAAACTAAATAAAATAAACATAAACCTAAATAAAATATAAATAAAATAAAAATAAAACCTAAACTAAAACTAAAACCTAAAAATAAATAAATAAAATAAAAAATAAAAAACTAAACTTAAAAAAATAAACTAAATAAAATAAATAAACTAAAATTAAATAAAACTAAACCTAAAAATAAAATAAAACCTAAAATAAAAATAAACTAAAAAATAATAAAATAAAATAAAATAAATAAATAAACTAATAATAATATAAATTAAACCTAAACTAAATAAAATACTAAACCTAAATAACTAAATAAATAAAATAAACTAAAATAAACCTAAAATAAAATAAAACATAAACCTAAAAATATAAAAAATAAACTAAACTAAAATAAACTAAAATATATAAAATAAACTATAAATAATAAAATAAACTAAAATAAAATAAATAAAAAATAAAAAATATAAACTAAATAAACCTTGGTTTACTTATTTAAAACCACCATAATCTACTAAAACCTCTCCTCACCTCGACCTAAACTAAAACCCTAAACCCTGATACATCCTAAACCCACTAGCATAGCCGCCCTGGCCTACTCATGAGCCTGGGCCTAAAACCAAACCCCACTAAACCTGACCTAAAGTGTCTACAAATAAAACCTAAAACTAGTAAAGACTAAATCTAAATGGATAACTCTGACTAAAAAAAAAGTGTTGATCAAGGGTTCTTAAAAACCCAAACCTACTAAGGCTTGACTGGACTTCTAGGCCCCAGGCCCTATACACTGGCCTACCAACTACCTTCATGAGCGCATCCTGGCCCTTTAACTGACCTAGGCCACAATGAAACCCTAAACCTAAACCACAAAAAACCCTAAACCACTAACCCTAACCCTAGCCTAATCCTAAACCTAAACCCTAAACCATAACCTTCACCCTAAACCATAAACCAAACCCTGAACCCAAATCAAACCACAAACCTAACCCTAAAACTAAACCTAAAACCACACTAAACCTAAACCTAAACACTAAAGCATAAATCTTAAAACCCTAAACAATAAACCTAAACCCTAAACCTAAACTTAAACTTAAAGAAACTAAATAAATTAAAAAATAAACCTAAACCACAACCTAATAAACCTAAACCAGAATAGGCAGAACCTGGTGGAACATCACATCAAACGGTCTAGATCTAGCGTGAGGTGGGCGCATTTATCATAGTGGTAGTGGGGATCTGGAGGTCGGTAGATATGGAGGTGGTGGTTAAGTGGTGGTTATGGAGGCGGAGCGAGGAGGTTACAAGTTTGTGGTGGGATATGATGGTGGATCTACTCGAGGGGCTGTTGGTTGCTTAAACTAGATAAATTATAGAGATGGTTAGTTATCTAGGGTTTTGATTTGCTCTGCTTGCTCATTTTTTATCTATGTCATCACTTGTGTCTTAGAAAACATGGTGTGTTACTTGTTTGATGAATTCAAAGAAGAAATGTTGAATCAATTTTCTCTATTAAAAAAAAAAACTAAACCCTAAACAAAAACACCTAAAACCTAAACCTAAACCCTAAACCTAAACTTAAAACCTACCCAAATAAACCTACCTAAACTTAAACCCTAAACCCTAAACCCTAAAAACCCTAAACCCTAAACCCCAAAACACAACCCAAACCCTAAATCCTAAAAACCTAAATCTAAATAGATAAAACTTAAACCTCATAAATAAAACCTAAATAAAATAAATATAATAAACCTAAACCAAAATAAAATAAAATAAAACCTAAATTAAAACAAACCTAAACCTAAACCTAAAGGTAAAATAAATAAAATAAAATAATAAATGAAACCTAAATTAAACTAAAATAAAAATCTAAATAAAATAAAACTAAACCTAAAATAAAGTTAAAATAAACCTAAAAAAAAATAAAACTAAACCTAAAAATAAATAAAAATAAACCTAAAAAAAAATAAAATAAAATAAAAAAAAAAAAAAATAAAATTAATAAATAAACTAGATAAATAAACTTGAACATAAAAAATAAACTAAACCTAAATAAACTACAAACCTAAAAAAATAATAAAACCTATACTAAATTTAAAAAAAAAAAAAAAACACCTAAAATAAAAAATATAAGTAAACATAAACTAAAATAAAATAAATTAAATTAAAATAATAAACCTAACCCTAAACCCTAAACCCTGCATAAACCATAAACCCTAAAACTATATAAAACTAAACCTAAAACATAAATTAAATAAAACCTAAAATAAAAAAAAAAAAACACCTAAATAAAATAAAAATAAAATAAAATAAAACTTAAAACTAAAATAAAACCTAAACCTAGCTTAAAATAAACTAAAATAAAATAAAATAAAATAAACTAAATAAAATAAAATAAATAAATGCTAAACTAAAATAAAATAGCCTAAATAAAACTAAATATAAAATAAAAATAAAATCAAATAAAATAAAAAATAAACCTAAAAAAATATAAAACCTAAATAAAATAAACCTCCCTAGAAAACTAAACCTATGGACAATAAATAAACATAAACCTAAATAAATAAACTAAAATATACCCAGGCCTCTGACCTGGCCCTATAACCTAACTAACCCTAAACTGACTCTAAAACCCAGATCCTGGGCCCTACTCACACCCTAACTAAATCTTGGGCCCTACCAACTAACTAGGCCACTTAAACCTGAGCCACTCCACAACTTAAAACCCTGGGCTCTCCACAGACCTAAACCTAGGCCCTAAAACTAACCTAAACATACTAAGCCCAACCCTGCCTAAATAAAAGATCTAAATAAATAAATATAAAACTGGCCCTAAATAAAAGATAAAATAATAAAAACTAAACTAAAACCTAAACCTAAAAATAAAAAATAAAATAAAAAATAAATCTAAACTAAATTAAATAAATAAAACCTACTAAACTAATAAAAAAATAAAAAATAAAACCTACATAAATAAAATAAACTAAATAAAATAAATAATAAATAAAACCTAAATCTAAAGACCTAAAAATAAATCCTAAAATAAAAAAAAAATAAAACCTAATCCACTGCTAAAACAAACTAAAATAAAATAAAATAAACTAAATAAACTAAATTAAAAACTAAAATAAATAAAACTTAAAACCTAAAATAAAACCTAAGCATAAACCTAAACTAAATAAATAAAATATACTAAAATAACCTAAACCTAAACTAAATATAAAACCTAAAAAAAATAAAACTAAAAAAAATAAATAACCTAAACCAAAATAAAATAAAAATAAAACTAAAATAAAAAATAAACATAAACCTAAACTAAAATAAATAAACTAATAAAAATAAGAATAAACCTAAAATAAAATGATATAAATTAAACTAAATAAACCTAACCTAAGTTTAATTAATTTAAAAAAAACTAAACCCTAAACACTAAAAACACAAAATCCTAAACCTACTTTAAAACTAACCTAAACCAAATCTAAAATAACCATAACCTAAACCTAAGTAAAAACCTAAACTAAACATAAACCTAAAATTAAATTAAGTAAACTAAATGCTAAAAAAAATAAACTAAAGCAAAACCTAAACCTAAATAAATAAACCAAAAGTAAACCTAAATAAAATTAAAATAAACTAAATATAATAAATAAAACTAAAATAAATAAAATAAAAAGATAAACCTAAACCTAAACTAAACTAAATAAACCTAAATCTAAACTAAACTAAACTAATCCTAAAATTGAAACAACAACAAATAAAAACAACAACAAGCCTTTATCCCACTAATGGGTTTACATGAATCCTTCGTCTCCATTATGTCCTATTATGTGTCAAATTCTCATTTAATTCAAGTATACTTGGGTCATTTTTTTTTACATCATAATAGTCTTTTAGGTCCCTCTGCCTTTCTTAACATAAGGCTAATCTAATGCATACTCTCTAAGGTCATCGGATTACGCTTTATGTGGCAAAACCATCTAATGACTCTCTCTAATCTTATCTGCTAAAAAACTAAAAACTAAAAAAACTAAACCTAAGAAACCTAAACCTAAATAATTCCTAAACTAAACTAAACTAAATAAACCTAACCCTAAACCTAAAAAATAAAAAAACCTAAAATAAATAAATAAAAAAAAACCTAAACCTAACTAAACTAAACTAAAATAAATAAATAAAATAACCTAAACCTAATAAAATAAAAACCTAAACTAAAAAAATAAATAAACTAAACTAAACATAAACCTAAACTAAAACAGGCAAGCCTAAATAAATAAACCAAAACCTAAAGATTAAAATAAATAAAATAAACCTAAAATAAAAATAAAGTAAAATAACTAAATAAACTAAAATAAAATAAACCTAAACTAAAATAAAACTAAACTAAATAAAATTAAACCTAAACCTAAATAAATAAATAAACTAAAACAACTAAACTGACCTAAACCTAAACCTAAAACTATAAATATAAAATCTAAACTAAACTAAATAAACTAAAAATAAAAACCTAAACTAAATACCTAAACCTAAACTAAACCTACTAAATAAAAAATAAATAAACCTAAACTAAAGCAAAACCTAAACCTAAACCTAAGCCTACCTAAACCCAATAAAACCTAAACTAAAACTACTAACCTAAATACTAAAAACCTAAATAAACCTAAACCTAAATGTAAATAAATAAAATAAAAATAAACCTAACTAAATAAAATAAAATAACCTACCTGACCTAAAACTAAACTAACCTAAAACCTAAAACTAAACTAAACTAAACTAAATAAACCTAAATAGATAAAAACTAAATAAAATAAACTAAAAACCTAAACCTAAACAAAAAACTAAAAATAAACTAAATAAATAAAATAAACCTAAACCAAAAATAAAACCTAAACATAAAAATAAAAACTAAAACCTAAACCTATCCTGAACCTAAACTAAATAAATAAAAAATAAAACCTAAATAAACTAAATAAATTAAACTAAACCTAAAACAAAAAAAAAAACCTAAACCTAAATAAAAAATAAAGCTAAATAAACTAAAAATAAAATCTAAACCTAAAATAAAAATAAATCTCATCTAAAATAAATTAAATAAATAAACCTCAACATAAATAAACTAAAACTATGCTTCCTTTGCTTTTTTTCTCTCCTTTCTCATTTATTGCTAGTGGTTGGGTGGTCCTCCTTAGTTTTTTTTTCCCTTGTTTGTTTATTGGGTGACTACCATTTCTATTTTTGGTTTTTTTTATGATCTCTAGGAGGGTTGTGGCTATGCTTCTGTTGCTTTTTTACCTATTTTGGGGTCTATTTTTTGGTTAGCCTTTGTTTTTGGTCACCTTTTGATATTGGATCCTCTACTGTTATGGTTGGTTGTTGAGTGGCAGTTGTTGGTCTCTTCAAGATTTGATTAGCTTTGGTCTTTTCAATAATTTTTGGTTATTTCTCCTAGTTTGTGTTGGAGATTCTTGTTGATTGGTTGTTTTCTCTTTTGATTAGCATGAGGATAGCTGCTTTATGGTTTGTTTCCTTCTTGACCTGGTTATGGCTAATTTTAATGGTGGCTGATACTTGGTGGCTTTTTGTCACTGCCTGCTAAGTTGATGGCATCCTTTTCTCTACCAAGTTTCATCTGATGGCTGGTTGTGGCTCTTCCTTGCTTGGACTTTGATGTCTATTTGAATGATGATTGCTGTTATTTTTTATTTTGTTTTAATCTCTTTCTAGGCTATTGTATTAGCTATTGCTATGCTACTGAATTGGCTTGTCCCTTTCAATTATTCCTTGTTGGTGGTGGCTCTATCACTAATCTTGTTGTATCTTCTGGGTGGATGGGTGTTTGTGATTGGTCTGCTATGGTTTTGTATTGTTTGGTATGACTCTTGGCCAACTATTTCTTTGTTTGCTAATCTGAGTTCGAAGCCTTTGGGTACTTTCTTTCGATGTTGGCTTGTATCAGGAATACTGGCTATGATGGCCCTGATGTTACCCATATCTTCACTTTTGGTTGGTAGCATTGCATATGAATGTAACCATTTTTAGGAAGTTTGGATGCTCATATGCATTGTTGCCTCTTGAGATGATCTTAATTGAGCCTGAGCCTTTTCTTTCTCAGCTCTCTCTAATTGTATTCTTTTTTCTTTGTTGCTTGATTATTGCCTTTGTAGTGTTTTGCAGATTTCTTTTATAAGTTGGAACTTTTCAGATGGAATGATCATTACTCAGTCAACTCAAGAGCTGTTGATGTGTATCTTGCTATCTTGCCTCCCAAAAGGGATCATGAGCCACTATTGAGTAGTCTTTTGATTATTTTTTTACTTATATTGTACTAGTCTTAATCTGTGTCTTTCCCTCTTTTGTTATTTTAGCTATTGTTTTTTTCTCTCTATTTTCCTATTGTACATAGACGGGGGTTTAGCTCTTTGGGTTCCTTGTAGCTCACGTAGATCTTTGAGCTTTAGCCCTATTAAGGACATTGTATCCTTTTCTTTTATTGTAGTAAAATTCTAACCTTTCCCTTAGAAAACCCTAAACTCTAAACCTTAAACCCTAACACTAACCCTAAACCCTAAAAACCTAAACCTGAACCTAAACCTATAAATAAAATAAAATAAAAACTAAAAACTAAACTAAAACAAAATAAATAAAAACTTAAACTAAACTAAAAAAAAAATAAACCTAAAATAAAACGGACATAAAATAAAAATAAAATCAACCTAAAATAAAATAAAACAAAATAAACTAAAAACCTAAACCTAAATAATAAACCTAAAAATAAATAAAAAATAAAACCTAAACCTAAAATAAAAATAAAAAAAATGAAACCTAAACTAAAATAAATAAAACCTAAAACTAAAATAAACTAAACCAAAACCAAAACCTAAACTAAATAAAATAAAATAAACTAAAAATAAACTTAAACCTAAACTAAAAAAATAAAAATTAAAAATAAAGCTAAAATAAAATCTAAAACCTAAACCTAAAAGTAAAATAAAATCTAAACCTAAAAAAATGAAAATAAAACTAAACCTAAATAAATAAAAAATAAAAATAAACATAAAACCTAAACCTAAAAATAAACTAAAAAATAAACCCACTAAAATAAATAATCTACTAAATAAAATAAAATAAAATAAAAATAAAATAAACTAAATAAACCTACCTGATTTCTTAATTAAAGATCTAAACCCAAATAATGATCTTAAACCTAAAGGCCTGACCACCCTCTGACCTGACCACTGGGTTCTGGGCCCTGACAACCTGGGCCACCTAAACCTGACCTGGGCCCTGACCACTGGGCCTGGGCTAAACTCTGGGCCCTGGGAGCTTTGGAGTCATGGCCCTGAGTGACGGCCCAGGCCACTGAGCCGCAGGCCACTGAGGCCATGGCCCTCAGGACCATGAGCCACAGGCTGGGCATGAGCCTGAGCATGATCTGAGCCACTGAGCCACTGAGGCCCCGGCCTAGAATGACCCAGGCCTCTGGGCCGCAGGCTGGCTAGCCCAGGCCCTGGGCCTGGAGTCATGCCAGGCAAGGCCCTGAGGCTGAGGGCCAGGCCAGGCCCCAAGATGAGCTGAGGAGCCCTGGGTAGACCCAGGCCCTAGACCCTGGGCCACAGGCCAAGGCCAGCCCAGGTGACCTGAGCCCTGGGCACGCAGGCTGAGCCCTAGACAGCAAGACCACCAGGCCACAGCCATAGGCCGGACCCAGATCGTTGACCCTGACCTGGGTGGGCCACAGGCCAGGGCAGAGACCCACACAGGCCACAGGCCCTGGGCCCCTGAGAGGCCCAGGCCCTGGGCTGAGCCCCCAGACCTGGGTAAGGAAGTAAAGATCTAGAGGCTAGCTAAAATAGATCCTGACAGATAAAATAAAATAAAATATAAAATAAAACCTACTAAATAAAATAAAACCTAATAGAGCTAAAGGCCTGGCCTAAATCTAAGCTAAATAAAATAAAATAAACTAAATGAGCCCTAAAGGAAAACCTAAAGGCTTGAATAATGACATAAACCTAGGCAAAAATAAATAAAAAACTAAAAAAGTAAAGATTAAAGATATAAAGAAAAAATAAATAAAACTAAAACTCAACTAAGCCTAAACCAAAAATAAAGATAAATAAAATAAATAAACTAAATAAAATAAGCTAAATAAAAGATAAAAATAAACCTAAAATAAAAATAAAATAAAATAAACTAAAATAAATAAAATACAAATATACATAAACTTGTTGGGTTGCTTTTAAAAAAAAACCTAAATCCTATAAACCCTAAACCCTGAACCATAACTAAGATCCTAAAGCCCAACCCTAAAGCATGAGCCAAAACCTAAACCTAAACCCTAAACCACACCCTACACCCTGACCTGACCACCCCACCCACCCCATCCCAAATCAGCTAAACCTAAAGTGACTAAATAAATTAAAATAAACCTAAACCATAAGCTACCTGAGAAATTGGGGATGGAAGAGCCACATGAACTAAAATCAAAAGAGTGTGGGATCTGGTTGTTCTCTATAAAAATTAAAATGCCTGACCCAAGGCTGACCTGGGCCTAGGCCACTGACTTTGAGCCCTAAAGCCTGACCTGGGCCCTAAACCTGAGCCCTCATAACCCTAACAGGCCTGATCATAATCACCACTGAGCCACACTATACTGGAGCCCTGATCACTGGGCCACAAATCCTGACCACTGACATCCTGGACACCTAAACTCCTGACCACTGATCTAAACTAACCCACACCACAACCCTTTACTACCCTAAACCCTAGGCCCTAAACCTAAACTCCACAAACCTAAGCCTAAACACTACCATAAAAACTAAACCACTAAAACGTAATGTAACCCTACAAACCCAAACCCTCAAACCCTAAAACCCAATTAATCCATAAACCACAACCATAAAACCTAAACCTAAAAGCATAAACGCCCAAAACCTAAACCCTAACCTAAACCTAAACCAAGCTACTTAAACCTAATGTAACTAAATAAATTTAAAAAATAAACTAAACCCTAGAACTAATAAACTAAACCCAAGAAAAGGCAACCTTGATGGCAGGAACATCAAGTCAGTAGGCTCGGTCTAGCGATGGAGGTGAGGGAGGTGCGGTTATCATAGTGGTGGGGGATCAGAGGTCTTTGGTGGATATGGAGGTGGTGGACAGAGCAGTGGTGATTACGAAGGTAGGAGGAGTGATGGGGGTTATAGCCGTGGTGGTGGTGGAGGGATATGATGGTGGATCTCACTACTCAAGAGGCCAAAGTAGTTCTAATGGGAACTGGAGAAACTAAAGAACGGTTGATCCGATTGCATATGGAATGTGTCTTTCTGTAGAGTTCGATGGGTTCTAGTTATCTAGGTTTTGATTTTCTCTATGTGCTCATTTTTTTCTATGTCATGTATTATTTTAGAAAACTTGGTGTGTTACTTGGTTGATGACTTTGAAAAGAAGAAATGTTGAATATGAATTTATTATATGCTAAAAAAAAATATAAAACCCTAAACCCACAACTAAAACTTGAAATTAGACCTAATACATAAACCTTAAACCCTAAATCTTAAACCCTTAAAACCCTAAACCCTAAACCATAAACCCTAAACCTTAAACCCTAAACCCTAAACCCTAAACCCCAAACCTTAAACCAACCCTAACCCTCCCACAACCCTAAATCCAAAACCCCCAAAAAGATAAAACCTAAACTACTAAATAAAACCTAAAAATAAAATAAATAATAAAGCATAAACCAAAATAAAATAAAAAATAAAATAAAATAAAATCTAAACTAAACTTAAACCTAAGGAAATTATAATAAAATATAAAAAAAGTAAACTAAAATAAAATAAATAAAATCTAAACTAAAGTAGAAAAAACTAATTAAAATAAAATTAAACCTAAAATAAAATAAAATAGAAACTAAATAAAACCTAAACCTAAATTAAACCTAAAATAAATAAAATTAAAACCTAAACCCTAAAACATAAAAATCTAAAAAATAAAATAAAATATAAACTAAAGAAACTAAACTAAAAATTAATAAAACCAAACCAAACCAAAACCTTAAAATAAACATAAACAATAAACTAAAAAATAACTTAAACCTAAATTAAATAATATAAAGTATACATAAAACTAAACTAAAATAAATAAAACCTCTCAAACCCTACATTAAACCCTAAACCCTAAACCTTAAACCCAGCCAGAAACCATAAATACAAATCAGAAACCCTAAAACCTAAAACCTAAACAACCAATAAACTTAAAATAAAATTAAAAGAAGAAAACCACACCTAAATAAAATAAAAAAGAGAAAATAAATTCTAAAATCTTAAAAACCTAAACCTAAACTAAATAAAACCTAAAAGTAAAATAAATAAAATAACCTACACCTAAATAAAATAAAAAAAAAAAATATAAACCTAAACTAAAACCTAAACTAAAACCTAAACCTAAACCTAAACCTGATAAACCAAACTAAAATATAATAAAATAAAATTAAAATAAATTAAAATAAATAAAACCTAAACTAAATAAAATAAAATACTAAAATAAAACCTGGACAAATAAAACTAAACATAAAATAAACCTAAAAGAAAATAAAATAATAAATAAAATCCTAAACCTAAAAAATAAACTTAAAAATAAACCAAAAAATAAATAAAATAAAACCAAAATCATAAACTTAAAAAAAAAAACCTAAACTAAGATGGACAAAATAAAATAAACATAAACATAAACTAAAAAAAAAACTAAAATAAATGGGACTAAACCTAAAACCTAAACTAAACCTAAACTAAACCTAGGCCTTGGGCCACCAGGCCACTAAACCAAAACCAAACCTAAAACACTAAACTGGGCCATGCCAGACCCTATCACCCTGGGCAATACTAAACCTAACCTGAAAAAACTGACACTGGAGCCACAAACCAACTGGGCAGGCTAGGCCACTGAGCCTGTAAACTGAGGCTTACAGGCCAGCAGGCCCTGCAACCTTCTGGGCCCTGAGCCTTAGCCTACTAAACTGGAAACCTAAAAACCCTGGCTGGCCAACCCAAACCTTAAACAGAGCCTAACTAAAAACTAAACTAAAACTAAAATAAAAACTAAAAACAAAAGAGCCTATATAAATAATAAAATAATAAACTAAACTAAACCTAAACTGTGTAAAATAAAATAAAATAAATAAATACTAAATTAAAATAAAATAAACAAAAAACCTGGAGAAAATAAAAAAATAAATAAACCTAAAAATAAAAACCTAAATAAAATAAAATAAACCTAAAATAATAGAAAATAAAAATAAAATAAAACATAAATCTAAATAATAAACCGAAATATAAACCTAAAAATAAATAAAAAATAAAACCAAATCCCTAAAATAAAAAAAGAACTTAAACTTAAAATAAAAATAAAATAAACTTAAACCTAAACTAAAATAAACTAAACTAAAATAAACAAAACCTAAACCTAAACCTAAAATAAACTAAACCTAAATATAAACCTAAACTAAATAAAATAAAATATCTGAAATAAACCAAAACCTAAACTAAAATATAAAATCTAAAATAAACTTCAAATAAATAAAACCTATACCTAAAAAAAACCTAAACCTAAAATATAATAAAATAAACTAAAAATAACATAAACCTAAAATAAACTAAAATAAAAACCTAAACTAAAATAAATAAAGCTAAAATAAATATAAATAATAAAATAAAAATAAACTTAAATAAAATATATGCTAAATAAACCTATACCATTTTTTGCTTAATTTAAGAAAAGGCAAACCACTAAACAAACCTAAATCCTAAACTAAACCCTAAACCCTGACCTCTACAACCAAACCATGACCAACAACCCTGAGCCTAAACCTATAAACCCTAAACCCTAAACCCTGAACTAAACTAAACTGAGCTTAAAATAAAACCTAAACTAGTCCTAAACTAGATAAACTAAAATCCTAAATAAATAAACTAAATCAAAACTAAACCTAAAATAAACTTAAATAAATAAACTAAAATAAACCTAAATAAACTTAAAGAAACCTAACTAAACTAAATAAATAAACCTTAACCTAAACCTAAACTAAACTAAATGAACCTAAACTAAAATAAAATTAAAACCTAAAAACCTAAACTAAACTTAAAACAACTGAAGCAAACTAAACCTAAACTAAATAAATAAAAGAAAAGAAAATAAAAAAATAAAGTTAAACCTAAACCTAAACCTAAATAATAAATAAACTAATTAAATTAAATAAAACTAAAATAAATAAGTAAATAATAGAAACTAAAACCTAAACTAAACTAAATAAACCTAAAATGGACCTAAACTAAAATCTAAATCTAAACTAAACCTAAACCTGACCTAAAACCAAAACTAAACCTAAAATAAACTAAACCAAATCCTAAGCTAAAAAACTAAAACTAAATTAACTAAAAAACCTAAACTAAAAAAACTAAACTAAAACTAAATAAACCTGACCTAAACTGGACCTTAAAACTAAAAAACCTAAACTAAATAAATAAATAAAATAAATAAATTTAAAATAAAAAACTTAAACCTAAACCTAAATAAACCTAAACTAGACCAAAACCTAATCCTAAATCTAAAAAACCTAAACTAAAATTAAAAATTAAATAAACCTAAACCTAATAAAATATAAACCTAAACTAGAATAAAATAAACCTAAACCTAATTAAAATAAAATAAACAAACTAAAACCTAAACCTAAAACTAAAATAAAATAAATAATAAAAAAATAAAATAAAACTAAATGAACTAAAAAATACCAAACCTAAACCTAAACCTACCGACCTGACCTAAACCTAAACTAAAATAAACTAAACTAATTAAAATAAATGAAACCTAAACTAAATAAATAAAACTAAAACTAAACCTAAACTAAACTAAAGTAAACTATAATAATCTAAATCTAAACTAAATAAACTAAAAATAAAAAAATAAACCTATGTAAATAAAATAAACTTAAACCTAAACCTAAACTAAATAAAAGGATAAACTAAACAAACCTAACAGAAACCTAAACCTAAACCTAAACCAAAACTAAAACCTAGATAAGCTAAACTAAGCCTAAATAAACCTAAACCTAAAATAAATAAATAAAATAAACCTAAACTAAATAAAATAAAATAAACCTAAAACCTAAAAGACCTAAACCTAAAAACTTAAACCTAAAACTGAGCTAAAAAACTAAACTAAATAAACCTAAATAAATAAAACCTAAATAAAAATCTAAACTAAATAAACTAAACCTAAAACTTAAACATAAAACATAAACCTAAAATAAACTAAATAAATAAAATAAACCTATGCCAAAAAATAAAACTAAATATAATAAAATAAAGTAAAACCAAAACCTAAACCTAAACCTAAATAAATAAAAAGAAAAACCTAACCTAAACTAAATAAACTAAATAAATTAAACCTAAATCTAAAAAATAAAAGCTAAAACCTAAACCTAAAATAAAATAAAATAAAATAAAATAAAACCTAAACCTAAAATAAAAAAAAATCTAAACTAAACTAAAATAAAGAAATAAACTTAAACATAAATAAACTAAAACTAAATAAACTTAAACCTAAACCTAAAAATAAAAACCTAAACCTAAACCTAAACTAAAAATAAAACCTAAACCTAAATAAACTAAAAAGCATAAATAAAGTAAATAAATAAACTAAATAAAACATTTTCCCTCAGATTGGTGGATTGGTGGTAGCTCCTTGGTTTTTGTTGATTTTATATTTTCTCCTTCATGGTGACTGCTTGATCTATGGGGGTTGGAGGGATTTTACTTGCCTCTGGCCTATTTTCTCTCCTTCCTCATTTATTGCTAGTGGTTAGGTGGCCTTCCTTGGTTTTTTCCCTTGGTTGTTTGTTTGGATGGGTAACTACCATTTCTATTTTTTGGTTTTTTTGATGATCTCTAGGAGGGTTGTGGCTATGCTAGTTGTTGCTTTTTCCACCTATTTTGGGCTCTATTTTGGGTTAGCCTTTTGTTTTGGCTGGCTGCCCCACTTTTGATATTGGATCCTCTACTGTTATGGTTGGTTGTTGAGTGGCAGATGTTGGTCTCTTCAGAATTTGATTAGCTTTGGTCTTTTCAATAGTTTTTGGTTATTTCTCCTAGTTTGTGTTGGGGATTCTATTAGTTGGTTGTTTTCTCTTTTGATTGGAATGAGGATAGCTGATTTGTGGGTTTTTTCCTTCCTGACCTAGTTATGGCTGATTTTATTGGTGGCTTTTTATCACTGTCTGCTGGATTGATGGCATCTTTTTCTCTACCTGGATTGGTCTAGTGTCTACTAATGGCTGGTTGTGGCTCTCCCTTGCTTAGAGCTTTGATGTCTATTTGAATGATGGTTGTTGTTATTTTTTATTTTGTTTTAGTCTCTTTCTAGGCTATTATATTAGATGTTGCTATGCTTCTGAATTGGCTTGTCCTTTTGAATTCTTCTTGTTGGTGGTGGCTCTATCACTGACCTTGTTGTATCTTCTGGGTGGCTGGCTATTTGTGATTGGTCTACAATGGTTTTGGTGGTTGTTTGGTTATTGGAAGGTTGCTGGCCAGAAATTTCTTTGTTTGCTAATGCAGGTTCTCGAAGCATTTGGGCTACTTTCTTTCGATGTTGGCTTGTATCAAGAATGCTGGCTATGATGGCCCTGATGTTACCCATATCTTTAGTTTTGGTTGGTAGCATTGCATATGAATATAACCCTTCTTAGGAAGTTTTGCTCATATGCATTGTTGCCTCTTAAGAAGATCTTAATGAGCTTGAGCCTTCTCTTTCTCTCTTTAATAGATTTCTTTATCTTATTCTTGCTTGCTATGACTATTGATTTTGTAGTGTTTTGCAAATTTCATTTTTTTAGGTTGGAACTTTTCAAATGGAATGATCATTACTCGTCAACTCAAGAGCTGTTGATGTTGATCTTGCCTCCCAAAAGGGATCATGAGTTGCTGCTGACTAGTCTTTTGATTATTTTTTACTTATATTGTACTAGCCTTAATCTGTCTTTTCCTCTTTTTCTTTTCTAGCTATTACTTTTTCTCTTTGTTTTTCCATTGAACATAGATGGGGGTTTAGCTCTTTAGGTTCCTTGTAGCTCTGAGAGTAATAGATCTTTGAGCTTTACCCTTCTTAAGGACATTGTATCCTTTTCTTTTATTGTAATAAAATTCTAACCTTTCCTTCAAAACCTTAAACCTAACAACCACAACACACCCTAAACCCTAAACCTACCTTACCTTAAACTAAATTAATACCCTAAACCCTAAACTAAAACCCTAAACCAAATCTAAATCTAAACACTAAACTATTATAAATCTCCAAACCCTAAAGCAAACACTAACCACTCCAAACCTAAACCCAAACCCAAATCCAACCTACCACAAATCCTAAACCTGACCTAAACCCTAAACAGAATAATAAACCAAATCCCAAACCTAACCATACCTAAACCCACAACCTAAAACCTAAACTAAAATAAACCTAAAATAAAATAAAAAAAAACCTAAACCTAATTTAAAAATAAAAAAATAAAACTATATAAAACCTAAACCTAAAAAATAAAAAACTAAACTAAAATAAAATAAATAAGAACCTAAACTAAACTAAAAAATAAAATAAACCTAAAAAATAAAACCTAAACATAAAATAAAAATAAAATCAACCTAAAATAAAATAAAATAAAAATAAATGAAAAACCCAAACCAAAATAATAAACCTAAAAATAAAATTGAAAAATAAATAAAAAATATAACCTAAACCCTAAACTAAAGAAAAAAACCTAAATCTAAATTAAATAAAATAAATATAAACCTAAACCTAAAATAAAATAAAATAAATCTAAACCTAAACTAAAATAAACTAAACTAAAATAAATAAAACATAAACCTAAACCTAAAATAAATTAAACCTAAACCAAAACCTTTACTAAATAAAATGAAATAAACTAAAAATTAACCTAAACCTAAACTAAAAAATAAAACCTAAAAGAACCTAAAATAAAAACTTAAAACCTAAAATAAAAAAAATAAAAAAATAAAACCTAAACCTAAAATCAAAATAAAAATAAAACTAAACTAAGAAAATGAACATAAACCTAAACCTAAACCTAAAAAATAAACTAAATAAAATTAAAAAATAAACCTTAATAAAAATATAAAATAAGCTAAATAAACTAAATAAACCTAAACCTACCATCTCTTTAATTAAAAAAAACCCTAAACTCTAAAACTAACCCTAAACCCTAAACCTGCAACCCTAAACCCTAAACCATATACCATAAAAAACCCTTAACCCTAAAACTTAAACACTAAACCCTAAGCCCCAAACTAACCCTAAACCTAAACCGTAATCCCTAATCCTTAAATCCTAAAACTTAAACCCTAAACCCTAACTATAACCCTAAACCCTAAAAACTAAAACTATAAACACTAAACTAACCTAAACCTAAACCTAAACCTAAAATCATAAACCCTAAACTAAACCATAAACCTAAACCCTAATATAATAACCCCAAAACCTAAACCCTAAAGTAAACACTAAACCCAAAACCCTAAAACCTAAACTCAATAATAAACCCTACACCTAAAGCTAAACACTAAACCTAAAACTCTAAAATATAAACTAAACATAAACCCTAAACTCTAAAGTTAAACTTAAACCTAAACCCTAAACTCTAAAATAAAAAACCCTAAACTAAACCCTAAACCTAAAACCTAAAAAAACTAACCCTAAACCAAATCCTAAAACTAACCCTAAACCATCTAAACTAAACCCTAAACCCTAAAACATACAACCCTAAACCCTAAACCATAAACCATAAACCCTAAAAACCTAAAAACCTAAACCTAAACTAAATAAAGCTAAAAAAAAATAAACCTAAACCTAAACCAAAATAAAATAAAAAATAAAAATAATAAAAACCTAAACTAAACTAAAATAAAACCTAAACCTAAAATAAAATAAATAAAATAAAACTAAAATAAAATAAATAAAATAAATAAAACTAAAAAAAAATAAAATGAACCTAAGAATAAAACCTAAATAAAATAAAAACTAAACATAAAATAAAAAAATTAACATAAATAATATAAAATTAAAACTAAATAAAAACCTAAATCGAATAAATAAACTTAAAAATAAATAAAAAATAAAACCTAAAACTAAACTAAAAAAAACTAAACCTTAAATAAAAATGAAATAAACAAAATAAAATAAACCTAAATGTAAAAAAAAAATAAACTAAACTAAAATAAATAAAACCTAAACTAAAACCTAAAATAAACTAAACATAAACCTAAACCTAAAATAAATAAAATAAAATAAACTAAAATAAACCTAAACCTAAATAAAAAATAAAAAAATAAAATTAAAATAAACCTAAAACTTAAAGATAAAGAAATAAAATAAAACATAAACCTAAACCTAAAAATAAAAAAATAAAACCTTAAACAAAAAATAAAAATTAGATTAAATCCCTACTAAAATGTAAACTTAAACTTAAACCTAAACCTAAAAAAAATAACCTAAAAAAACCTAAAAAATAAAAAAATAAACCTAAAATAAATAAACTAAACTAAATTAAAATAAAAATAAACTAAAATAAAAATAAGAAATAAAGTAAACTAAAATAAAATAAAAAATATACTAAATATATAAATAAATGTAAACATACCGGTTTACTAATTTTATGACCACAACAACAACAACAACAACAACAACAAGCCTTTATCTCACTAAATGGAGTTGGCTACTACATGAATCCTTCGTCTCAATCAGGTCTTATTATGTGTCAAATTCTCATTTAATTCAAGTATACTTAGGTCATTTTTTATATATCTTAATCAAGTATTTTTAGGTCTACCTCTACCTTTCTTAACATAAGGAAAATCTAATGTATCTACTCTCTTAATCGAGTCATCAGACGGTCGACACTTTATGTGGCCAAACCATCTAAGGCGACTCTCTCTATTCTTATTTGCCACTAGAGCTACTCCAACTTTTCCTGAACATACTCATTTTCCATTTTATCTCTAAGAGTAAAGACACTCATCCACTGAGCACCCTCATCTCTATAACACTTAACTTAGTCTTATGCTTCTTTTTTATTGGCCAACATTCTGCACCATAAGTCATTGCAGGTCTTACCACCATCTTATAAAATTTTTCTATAAGTTTATGTGGAACTTTTCTATCACACAACAGGCCAGATGCATTCCTCCACTTCAACCATCCAACTTGAATTCTACTAATAACATCTCCATCTATTTCACCATCATTTTGAATAATAGAACCTAAATATCTGAATCGCTCAATCTTATTAATGACTTGTTCACCTAATGTCACAACACTACCACTAGAGCTTCTACAAATAAAATTACACTCCATATATTCAATTTTAGATCTACTTAAAAGAAACCTTTAGACTCTAATGTTGACCTCCATAATTCAAGTTTCTCTTGGACTCCCTCTCTAGTCTTATCAATAAGAAGAATGTCATTAGCAAAAAAGCATACACCAAGGTACATCTTCCTGTAAATGCCTAGTAAGAACATCCATACCTAAAGCAAAAAAGATAAGGGCTTAATGTTGATCCTTGATGTAATCCAACTGAAATAGGAAAATATTTTGTCAATTTTCCTTGTGTTTTTACACAAGTAATAGCTCTAGTATACATATCCTTAATTACTTGAATATAACCAATATTAACTCATTTCTATTCTAGAAGTCTTCAAACAACATCTCCTGAAACTTTATCATAAGCTTTCTCTAAATCAATAAATATCATATGTAGATCCTCCTTACTTTCTCTATACATCGCCATCAAACCTCTTAACAAATGTATAGCATCCATAGTAGATCTACCTAGCATGAAACCAAATTGATTGTGAGAAACTTTTGTATCACATCATAACCTTTGCTCAATTACTCTCTCCCATAATTTTAATGTATGACACATTAACTTAATTCCTCTATAATTTGCACACTTGCACACCTTTATTATTAAATATAGGAACCAACAAACTCTTTCTCCACTCATCTAGCATCTTTTCAGTCATTAAAATAACATTAAAAAGATTTGTAAGCCAAGAAATTCCTAGATTTCCTAAACATTTCCACACTTCTACTGGAATACCATCAGGTCCCACTGGTTTTCCATATTTCATTTTCTTTAACATTTCTCTAACCTCAGACTTACTAATACGATGATAAGAATAAAATTCTCTATTTTTTTTAGGGTATTAAAGTTGCTAAAATATATTGTTCTTTCAGATCCTTCATTGAAAAGTTTATCAAAATACCTCACCCACCTATTTTCAATATCTTTTTCTAAGAAAATCTCTTTATTATTTTCATCCTTAATACACCTCACTTGAACTAGGTCTTTACTTCTCCTATCTCTTTGGTTGGCTAACTTATACATACATCTTTCACCTTATTTGGTATCTAATCTATTGTATAAATCACTAAAAGCTAATTTTTTTGCATCATAGATTGCTTTCTTAGAATTTCTATAGCCACTTTATATCTTTCCCAATTCTCCAAATTTCTACAACTAAACTAAGTTTTATAATAATGCTTCTTATTTCATAACTTTTCTTGCACACTTTGACTGCACTACCAACTATTTTTTTTAAAACAAATTTTTTCCTTTTGATTCTCCAAGCACATTTTTAGCAACTTGCTTAATTTTGCTTGCTACTTTTTTCCACATAACATTAGCTTACTTATGAACATCCCAAATATTAAGCTCTTGAAGCTTGCTCTTAAAAATATTTTTATTTGTGTTCTTTAAGTGTCCCCATCTAATCCTAGGACAATAATTTGATTTATTTTTCTTCTTACAATCTTTCATCTTAAAATCTAAAACTAACAATCGATGTTCGATACTTAAACTTTCGCTTGGAATGACCTTACAATCTTTACAATCTAAATGATCTTTTTTTTTATCAGAAAATAATCAATCTATGTTTTACTAAATTGATTTTTATAAGTAATAATATGTTCTTCTCTTTTCTTAAATAAAGTATTATCAACTACAAAACATAAGCTAAAGCAAAATCTAATAAAGTCCCACCTTCTTCATTAGTCACTCCAAATCCATAACCACCATGAATACTTTTAAAATCTTCTACCACTCTACCAACATGTCCATTTAAATCTCCTCCAATAAATACTTTTCTTCAAGAGGTATCTTTATTAATCCCTCTAATTCATTCCAAAAAATTTCTTTTGGGCTTACATCCAAACTTACATGAGGAGCATAAACACTTATAACATTGATAATCTTAGTATAAACAATAATCTTTTTTAAGCTATAATTCTATCTCCACATCTATTAATATTTATAACATTATCTTTCAAAATTTTATCTATAATCACACCTACACCATTTCTAGTTCGACTTCTACATGAATACCAATGTTTAAAACATAAACTATCAATCTCCTTGGCCTTCTCCCCAACCCATTTAGTTTCTTGAATACAAAATATTTATCTTTCTACGAACCATAATATCTATCAATTCCATTAATTTACCTATAAGAGTACCTATATTCCAAGATCCTAACCTAATTCTAAGCCATGGACTAACTTCTTTTGCCCGCATCCATCCATAATGTAACCCTTGCTTATTTAACAATCCACTACATGCAGTGCCCTTGCACATTTTTTCACTATATTCAAGTTTACAAAAGTCACTTCCAGGACGCCCAAGATTAACACAAAAAGATTTAAAGGATTCATGTCATGATTATTTTGACAATTTTAATGGTGTACCACCTATTGCAACCCTCCACTTTTCACATCCGACTTGGGTCACAAAATTTTATTTAATTTTAAGACAAAACCTAAACCAAATCCTAAACCTACAAACCCTAAACCTCTAAGATCTAAACCAATAAACATAAATCCTAAACTAACCCAAAACCCTAAACCCTAAACCCTAAATAAAAGAAATAAAACTAACTCTAAACCCTAAACCCTTAACCTAAAACCCTAAGCCCTAAAACCCATAAACCCTAAACCATAAACCATAAACCCTAAAACCTACAACCTTAAACCGCAAACCCTAAACCGCAAACCCTAAATCCTAAATCTAATCTTAAACTTAAACATAAACCTAAAAAATAAACTAAAATAAAAAACCTAAACTAAAATAAATAAACCTAAACTATATAAATAAAACTAAATAAAGAAAATAAATATAGACAAAAAAATAAACTAAATAAAACTAAACCTATTGGTTTACTAAATTTAAAAAAAACATTAAACCTTAAATCCTAAACCCTAAAACCTAAACCCTAAACCCTAAACCCTAAAACCTAAACCTACAACCCTAAACCTACAACCCTAAATCGTAAACCCTAAATCCTAAACCCTAAAAAACCTTACACCCTAAACCCTAACCCTAAACTTAAACACTAAAAGCATAAACCCTAAAACCCTAAAACTTAAACCTTAACACTAAATCTTAAACTCTAAACCCCTAACCTTAAATATAAACCTAAAGTAACTAAATAAATTAAAAATAAATCTAAACACTAAACTTATAAACCTAAACCTAAACCTAAACCCTAAAATTATAACCTGAAAAAACATCACCATCAACTAGGTTCAATCTAGATCTAGCTTAAACAAAAAATTATCACAAAATATCTATCATACATAAGTTTCTAAATTTGATAAAAAATCTTTACATTTCTAAGAGATATAAATGGTGGACCTACTAACATTTATGGAGACAAAAGAATGGTCAATCCGATCTATGCTTATGGAATCTTTATAATAGAGACAATCTAGTTATCTAGAGTTTTTGATTTTCTATGAGTGCTCATTTTTGGTCTATGTCATCGCTTGCATCTTAAATAACTTGGTGTGTTATTTGGTCGATGAAATTGAGAGAAGAAATGTTGAATATGAATTTGTTCTCTATTAAAACACAAAAAACCCAAAACCCTAAACTAAAACTAACCATAAACATAAAGTAAACAAACCCTAAAACCCTAAACCCAAAATCAAATCATAAACTAAAATAGTAAACCTTAAACCTAAACCCTAAAACCAAAACCCTAAACCCTAAAACTAAATTAAAAAAAAAAGAACCTAATAAACCCTAAACCCTAAAAAAGATAAAATCCTAAAAAACTAAATAAAACCTAAACAAAATAAATAAGAAAACCTAAACAAAATAAATATAAAAAAAATAAAATAAAATAAAAACATAAATTAAACCCTAAAATAAATAACCTAAACTAAATAAAAATAAAAAATATACATAAATAAAAATAAAATATAAAATAAACTAAAATAATAAAAAATAAACCCTAAACCTAAACTAAAAAAAAAACCTTAACCATAAACCCTAAACCCTAAACCCTAAACCCTAAACCCTAAAACTAACCCTAAACCTAAAAAACCCTAAACTAAACAAACCTAAACTAAAATAAACTAAATAAAAAAAAACAAAAAAAATAAATAAATATATAAAATAAAACAAATAAACCTAAACTAAATAAACCTAAACCCAAAAAAAAAAACCTTAAACCTAAACCTAAACCCTAAACCTAAACCCTAAACCCTTAACCCTAAACCCTAAAACCTAAATGTATAACCCTAAAGCTATAACCCTAAATCGTAAACCCTAAATCCTAAACCCTAAAAAACCTTACACCCTAAACCCTAACCTAAACTTAAACACTAAAAGCATAAAACCTAAAACCCTAAACCCTAAACCTTAACACTAAATCTTAAACCCTAAACCCCTAACCTTAAATATAAACCTAAAGTAACTAAATAAATTAAAAAATAAATCTAAACACTAAAACTTAATAAACCTAAACCTAAACCTAAACCCTAAAATTGTGCAGAACCTTGGCAGCAGGAACAAGACCGTCAACCAGGCTCAATCTATATCTAGCGGTGGAGGTGAAGGTAGAGGCAGCGATTATTATAGTGGAGGTGGGGGATCTGGAGGCACTGGTGGACATGGAAGTGGTGGTCAGAGTAGTGGTGATTAGGGAGGAGGGAGGAGTGATGGAGGTTACAGTGGTGGTGGTGGAGGGAGAGATCAGGGATATGATGGTGGATCCTCGCTACTCGAGAGGCCGGGGTGGTTATGGAGAAATTGAAGAATGGTCAATCTGATCTGTTGCTTATGGAACTGTCTTTACAGTAGAGATAATTCTAGTTATCTAGAGTTTTTGATTTTCTCTATGAGTGCTCATTTTTGGTCTATGTCATCGCTTGCATCTTAGAGAACTTGGTGTGTTATTTGGTCGATGAAATTGAGAGAAGAAATGTTGAATCTAAATTTGTTCTCTATTAAAAAAACCCCAAAAACCCAAAACCCTAAACTAAAACTTGAACCATAAACAAAAAAAGTAAACGCTAAACCCTAAAACCCCTAAACCCAAAACCCTAAATCATAAATCCTAAAATAGTAAACCTTAAACCCTAAACCCTAAAACCAAAACCCTAAACCCTAAACCCTAAACCAAAAAAAAACCTAAACCCTAAACCCTAAACCCTAAAAAGATAAAATCCTAAATGTAAACTAAATAAAACCTTTAAATAAAATAAATAAGAAAACCTAAACAAAATAAATATAAAAAAATAAAATAAAATAAAAACATAAATTAAAACCTAAACCTAAACCTACACCTAAACCAAATCCTAAAATGAAAAAAATAGAAAATAAAAACCAAACTAAAATAAAATAAATAAAAACCTACACTAAACTAAAAAATAAAAAACCTAAATAAATTAAAACCAAAACTAAAATAAAAATAAAATAAACCTAAAATAAAAAAATAAAACTAAATAAAAACATAAACCTAAAAAAACCTTAAAAAAACCTAAAAATAAATAAAAAATAATTCCTAAAGCCTAAACTAAAAAAAAATCTAAACCTAAAATAATAATAAAATAAAACTAAACCTAAACTAAAATAAAATAAACTAAATTAAATAAAACCTAAAGCTAAACCTAAAATAAGCAAAACTTAAACCTAAACTTAAACTAAATAAAATAAAATAAACTAAAAATAAACCTAAACTTAAACATAAAATTAAATCCTAAAATAAAAACCTAAAACACAAATGTTAAAAAATAAAATAAAAACCTAAACCTAAAAATAAAAAATAAAACCTAAGCCTAAAAAATAAAATAAAAATAAAACTAAATTGAAGAAAAAAAACTAAACCTAAACCTAAACCTAAATAAATAAACTAAAATAAAAAACCTAAACTAAAATAAATAAAATAAATAAACTAACCTAAATAAAAATAAAAATAAACCTAAATAAATAATAAATTAAACTAAACTAAAATAAAAAAATAAACTAAATAAACATAAACGTACTAGTTTACTTACTTTAAAAAAAAAATAAAAATGAAATAAAAAACCCCAAACCCTAAAATTAGCCCTAAACCCTAAACCTACAACCCTAAACCCTAAACCCTAAGCCCTAAAACCCTAAACCATAAACCCTAAAACCTAAACCCTAAACCCTAAAATCCTAAACCCTAAAGCCTACTACCCTAAGCTTAAACCCTAAACCCCAAACCTAAACCCTAAACCCAAAACCTAAAAACCTAAACCTAAACTTAATAAAACCTAATAATAAAATAAATAAAATAACTTAAACATAAATAAATAAATTAAATTAAATAAAAACCTAAACTAAAACCTAAACCTAAACCTTAAAAAAAAATAATTTAAAAAATATAACCTAATCTAAAATAAAATAAATAAAAACCTAAACTAAACTAGAAAAATAAAATAAACCTAAAAATAAATAACTTAAAAAAATAAAACCTAAAAAATAAAAATACTTAAAATAAAATGGAATAAAACTAAATAAAACCTAAACCTAAAAAAAAATAAACCTAAAAATAAAACCTATTCCATAAACTAAAAAACCAAAACATAAAATAAATAAAATAAAATAAACCTAAACCTAAACAAAACAAACTAAACTAAAATAAATAAAACCTAAAATAGACCTAAAATAAATAAGATTAAAACCTAAATAAAATAAAACTTGGCTAGCCCTTTGTTGTTGGCTGTTTGGTTTAATCGAAGTAAGTTGGCTATGATGGTTAGGATGTTTCCCCTATTATCCTTTTGGGTGGTAGCACCATATTTTATTGTAACCCTTCTTCTAAAGTTTGGATGCTCACATATCCTGTTGCTCTTTGAGATGAATGTGACTGAGCCTGAGCCTTATCTAAGATTTTTATCATTTTGTTCCTATTGTGTACTTAGTTTGTTCTTATTTCTAGATGCTTATATCTATCTTAAGTTCTTTGTGTGTGTGTGGGGTTTGAGGGTGGTTTGTGCATCTCTTAGAAGATTTGGGATATAGATGGCTTTGCGCCTTCTTAGAATTTTGTTCTATTTATCTTAGTTTTTATCTTTTCTTTCTTTTGCTTTGGTTTTCTTATAGTAGGTAAGGGATTTACCGCTTTAGGCTAATTATATCTTTTCAAAGTAGTTTAGAGATTTATCCCCATTAAGGACCTTTTATCCCTTTCTTTTTTACTATAAAATTCTCCCACTTTTGATTTTAAAAAAGCCCTAAGATTGGGTAGAACCTTGATTAGAACATCACGCCAACCGTGCTCAATCAAGATCCCGGTGGAGGTGAAGGTGAGTTGGTTATCTGGTGGTGGGGATCTAGTGGTGCTAGTGGAAATGGAGGTGGTGGTTGAAGTAGTGGTTGTTACATTGGCGGGAGGAGCAACGAAGGTTGCAGCCGTGGTGGTGGTGGAGAGAGAGATCGGGGATATGATGGTGGATCCCGCTACTCGAAAGGCCATAGTGGATTTGATGGGAACTGGAGAAACTGAAAAGCGGCCAATCCGATCTTCTGCTTATGGAACTATGTCTTTACAGTAAAGACTATTCTAGCTATCTAAGGTTTTTAATTTGCTCTAAGTGTCGTCATTTTTTATTTATGTTGTCGCTTGTGTTTTAGAAAACTTAGTGTGTTTCTTGGTTGATGAATTCAAAAAAAGAAATCTTGAATCTTAATTTGTCCTCTATTAAAAAAACCTTAAACTCTAAACCCTAAACTAAAACCTGAACCCTAAACCTAAACCCTAAAACCTAAAACCTAAAACCTAAACCCTAAACCCTAAAACCCTAAACCCTAAACCCTAAACCCTAAAACCTAAAACCTAAGCTCTAAACCTTAAAACCTAAACTCAAAGCCTAAACCCTCAACTCAAAACCTTAAACTAACCTTAAAAAGCTAAAAACCAAAATCTAAACTAAATAAAATCTAAAATAAATAAATAAGAAAACCTAAACCAAAATAAAATAAATAAAATAAAATAAAATAAAAACATAAACTAAAACCTAAACCTAAACCTAAAAAGAAAAAAAATACAAAATAAAAACTAAACTGAAATAAAATAATTGAAAACCTAAACTAAACTAAAAATAAATAACCTAAATAAAATAAAACTAAACCTAAAATAAAATATAATAAACCTAAAATAAAATAAAATAAAACTAAATGCCTAAACCTAAAAAATAATCCTAAAAAAATAAAAAACAAAATCAAAATCCTAAACTAAAAGAAACCTAAACCTAAAATAAAAATAAAATAAACTTAAAAAACTAAACTAAAATAAAATAAATAAAACCTAAACCTAAACACAATGAAATAAAATAAACTAAAAATAAACCTAAACCAATACTAAGAAATAAAACCTAAAAATAAACTTAAAATAGAAACCTAAAACCTAAACCTAAAAAAATAAAATAAAAACCAAAACCTAAAACTCAAAATAAAAAATAAAACCTAAACTTAAAAAATATAATAAAGATAAAACTAAACTAAAAAATAAACCTAAACATAAACCTAAACCTAAAAAATAAAATAAAATGAAAAAGCTAAACTAAAAAAAATAAACTAAACTAAGTAAAAAAGAAAAATAATCCTAAATAAAAAAAAAAAATAAAATAAACTAAAATAAATGAAAAATAAACTAAATAAACCTAAACCTACAATTTTACTTTTAAAAATAAACCTAACCCTAAACCCTAAACCCTAAAACCTAAACCGAAAACATAAACCCTAAAACCCTAATCCCTAAACCATAAACCCTAAACCCTAAAACCCTAAACCCTATACCCAAAAACCCTAAACTCTGTTAAATAAAAACCTTATACCTTAAACCTTAAACCCTAAAGCCTAAACTAAAACCTAAACCCTAAACCTAAACCCTAAACCTAAACCCTAAACCCTAAAAACCCTAAACCCTAAACACTAAACCATTAATCCTAAACCCTAAACCCTAAACCCGAAAACCCTAAACTGTAAACCCTAAACCCTATACCCTAAAACTTAAACCTAAATAAGAAAATAAAATAAAATAAAATAAAAACCTAAATTAAAACCTAAACCTAAACCTAAACCTAAACCCAAAAATAAAACAAAATAGAAAATAAAAACAAAACTAAAATAAAATATATAAAACCTAAACTAATAAAAATAAAATAAAATAAACCTAAATATAAAAAAACTTAATAAAATAAAAACTAAACCTAAAATAAAAATAAAATAAACCTAAAATAAAATAAAATAAAAACCCCAAATCTAAGAAATAAAACTAACAATAAAACCTAAAAATAAATGAAAAATAACAACTAAATCCTAAACCTAAAATAAAATAAAACTAAACTTAAGCCTAAACTAGAAATAAAATCTAAAAAAAACCTAAAATAACAACCTAAAACCTAAACTTAAAAAAATAAAATATAAAACTAAACCTTAACCTAAAAATAAAAAATAAAACCTAAACCTAAAAAATAAATTAAAAATAAAACTAAACTAAAAGATAAACCTAAACATAAACCTAAACCTAAATAATAAACTAAAATAAACAAAACCTAAACTAAAAAAAAATAAACCTAATATAAATAAACAACACTAAATAAAAAAATTAAACCTAAATAAAAATAAAAAATAAACTAAATAGACTTAAACCTATGGGTTTACTTATTTTTTTTAAAAAAACCCTAAACCATAAACAAAAAAATAAAACTAAAAATAAACATAATATAAAAACCTAAAACCTAAACCTAAAAAAATAATATAAAAACTTAAACCTAAACCTAAAAATAAAAAATAAAATAAGAACAAAACTAAACTAAAAAATATACCTAAACCTAAACCTAAACCTAAAAAATAAACAAAAATCAAAAACCTAAACTAAACGAAATAAAAATAAAAATAAAAAATAAAATAAACTAAATAAATCAATCCTAAAACCTAAACCCTAAACCCTAAAACTAACATTAAACCCTAAACCTAAAACCCTAAACTCTAAATCCTAAATCGTAAAACCCTAAATCCTAAACCCTAAACCCAAAATCGTAAACCATAAACCCTAAATGCTAAACCCTAAACCCTAAAATCGTAAACCCTAAACCATAAACCCTAAACCTAAACCCAAAACCCTAAATTAAACCTAAACTAAACCTAAACCTAAATAAACTAAACCTAAACCCTAAACCTAAACCCTAAACCTAAACCTTAAACCCTAAACTAAACCTAAACCTAAAAAACACTAAACCCTAAAACCAACACCTAACACAACTATAAACCATAAACCTTAACCCTAAAACTTAAACTTAAATAAAATAATAAAATAAAATAAAATAAAACCTAAACTAAACCTAATCTTAAACCTAAAACTAAACCAAAACCTAAACTTAATAACAAAATAAAATAAAAATGAAAAAAAAACAAAAAATAAAATAAAATAATACCTTAACTACATAAAAAACTAAAAAAAATTAAAATAAAAAACATAAAAAAATAAAAACTAAACCTAAATTGAAAATAAAATAAGCATAAGATAAAATAAAATGAATACTAAATAAAAATCTAAACCTAAAATATAATCTTAAATAAATAAAATATAACAACTAAACCCAAAACATAAATAAAACCTAAACCTAAAATAAAAATAAAATTAACAAAATAAAATAAACCTAAACCCAAACTAAAATAAACTAAACTAAAATAAGTAAAACCTAAACCTAAACCTAATATAAACTAAAACTAAACCTGAATTGAATAAAATAAAATAAATTTAAAATAAACCTAAGCCTAAACTAAAAAAATAAAACCTAAGAATAAACCTAAAATAATAACCTAAAACCTAAACTTAAGAAAATAAAATAAAAACTAAACCTAATCCTAATTATAAAAAATAAAACTTAAACCTAAAAAATAAAACAAAATATAAACTAACTAAAAAAACAAACCTAAACCTAAAAAATAAACAAAAATGGAAAATCAACCTAAATTAAAATAAATAAACTTAATATAAATAAAATAAACTAAATATAAATAAAAATAAACCTAAATAAAAATAAAAAAATAAAATAATCTAAAATAAATAAAAAATAAACTAAATAAACATAAACCTACCAGTTTACTTAATTTTCTTTTAAAAAAACCCTAAACCTTAAACTAAGAAATAAAACCTAAAAATAAACCTAAAATAAAACCTAAAACCTAAACCTAAACCTAAAAAAATAAAATATAAACCTAAACCTAAACCTAAAAATAAAACATAAAACCTAAAACTAGAAAATAAAATTAAAATAAAACTAAACTCAAAAATAAACTTAAACCTAAACCTAAAAAATAACTAAAATAAAAAACTTAAACTAAAATAAATAAAAATAAACCTAAAAAAAAAATAAAACAAACTAAAATAATTAAAAAATAAACTAAATAAACCTAAACCTACCAGTTTACTTAATTAAAATAATAAAAAATAAAAAATCTCAAACCTAATAGTAACCCTAAACCCTAAGCCCTAAACCCTAAACCTATAACCGTTAAACCTAAACCCTAAACCCTAAAACCAAAAACCCTAAACCCTAAATCAAAAACCCTAAACCTTAAAGCCCTAAATCCTAAACCCTAAACCCTAAACCCTAAACCCTAAACCTTGAACCCTAAACTCCATTAAAAAAACCATAAACCCAAAACCCTAAACAAAACCTAAACCCTAAACCTAAAACCTAAAACCTAAACACTAAACCCTAAACCCTAAACCCTAAACCCTAAACCCTAAATCCAAAAACCCTAAACCATGAACCCTAAACCCTATACCCTAAAACTTAAACCTAAATAATAAAATAAAATAAAATAAACTAAAAACCTAAACTAAAACATTAACGTAAACCTAAAACCTAAACCTAAAAATAAAATAAAATAAAATAGAAAATAAAAACTAAAATAAAATAAAATAAATAAAAACCTAAACTTAATAAAAAATAAAATAAACCTAAAAGTAAAAAACCTAAATATAATAAAAGATAAATCTAAAATAAAAATATAATAAACCTAAGATAAAATTAAATAAAAAGTAAATAAAAACCTAAACCTAAATGATAAACCTAAAAATAAAACCTAAAAATAAATAAAAAACAAAACATAAACCCTAAACCTAAAATAAAAATTAAATAAACAAAATAAAATAAACGTAAATCTAAACTAAAATAAACTAAACTAAAATAAATAAAACTTAAACCAAAATCTAAAATAAATAAAATAAAATAAACTAAAAATAAACTTAAGCCTAAACTAAAAAATAAAACCTAAAAATAAACCAAAAATAATAACCTAAAACCTAAACCTCAAAAAATGAAATAAAAACCAAAACCTAAACTTAATAAAAAAAATAAAACCTAAACCTAAAAAAGAAAATTAAATTAAAATTAAACAAAAAATAAACATAAACCTAAACTTAAACCTAAAAAACAAAATAAAATAAAAAAACCTAAACTAAAATAAATAAATCGAATATAAATAAACTAAACTAAATAAAATTAAAAAAACCTTAATAATAAAATAAAATAAACTAAAATAAATAAAAAATAAACTAAATAAACTAAATAAACTTAAAATTACCAGTTTACTTAAATGTTTTTTTAAAAAAAACCCCTAAACCCTAAACTATAAACCCAAAACCCTAAAACCACTAAACCCTAAATCCTAAACCCTAAACCCTAAACTCTAAACCCTAAACCCTAAACCTTAAACCTTAATCCATAAATCCTAAACCCTAAACCATTAACCCTAAACCCTAAACCCTAAACACTAAACCCTAAATCCTAAACCATTAATCCTAAACCCTAAACCCTAAACCCTAAACCCTAAACCCAAAATCTTAAAAAAGCCTAAACCCTAGAAACTTAAATCTTAAACCTTAATCCTTAAAAAACTATAAACCTAAACCCTAAACCTTAAACCTTAAACTAACCATAAACCATAAACCCTAAACCCCCTAGAACCCTAAAACCCTAAACCCTAAACCCAAATAACCCTAAACTCTAAAACCCTAAACCCTAAACCCTAAACCGTAAACCCAAACCCTAACCTAAACCCTAAACTCAACCCCTAAACCTAAACCCTAAAAAACCTAAACCCTACTCTAAACCCAAAATATTAAAACCCTAAACCCTAAAACAACACTAAACCCTAACCCCTAAACCATAATCCCTAACCTTAAACCTAAACCTTAAAAGCATAAATCCTAAAACTCTAAAGCCTAAACCCTAATCACTAAACCCTAACCCTAAACCCTAAACCCTAAACCCCAAACCCTAAACCCAAAAGTAAAGTAACTAAATAAATTAAAAAAGAAATCTAAACCCTAAAACCTAATAAACATAAACCTAAATCTAAACCCTAAGAATGGGCAAATTATGATGGTATGAACATCATCAATAAGGCTCTGTCTAGATCTGGCGATGGAGGCGAAGGCATAGGCAATGGTTATCATAGTGGTAGTGGGGGATCTGGAGGTGCTGGTCGATGTGGTGGTAGTGGTCAGAGCAATGGTGGTTATAGAAGCAAGAGGACTGACGGAGGTTATAGTCATCATGGTGGCAGAAGGAGAGATCGAGGATATGATGGTGGATCCCATATTAGAGAGGCTGAGGTGGTTCTAATGGGAACTGGAGAAACTGAAGAACGACTGATCCAATTTGCTGCTTATGGAACTATGTCTTTATAGTAGAAATGGTTCTAGTTATCTGTGGTTTTTTATTTGTTTTATGCATGTTTATTTTTTATCTATGTTATCACTTGTGTCTTAGAAAACTTGGAGTGTTACTTGGTTCATGAAACCAAAAAGAATAAATGTTGAATCATAATTTATTCTCCTTGAAAAATTAAAAAAAAAACTAAAAACCCTAAACCCTAAACTAAATCCTAAACCCACTTAAACCTAAACCCTAAACCCTAAACCCTAAACCCAAAAAACCCTAAACCCTAAACCCAAAAATATAAACCATAAAACCCTAAACCCTAAAAAAAAAACCTAAATCAAAACTAAATAAAACCTTAAACTAAAATAAATAAAAAACCTAAACCAAAATAAAATAAAAAGATAAAATAAAAGCCTAAACTAAAACCTAAACCTAAACCTAAAAAGAAAATAAAATAAAAAATAAAAATAAATCTAAAATAAAATAAATAAAAACTTAAACTAAACTAAAAAAATAAAAAACCTAAACAAAATAAAATATATACCTAAAATAAAAATAAAATAAACCTAAAATAAATAAAAACTAAATAAAACATAAATCTAAAAAAATAAACCTAAAAATTAATAAAAAAAATAAACCTAAACCCTAAACTAAAAAAACTTAAACCTAAAATAAAAAAATTAACCTAAACCTAATCTAAAATAAACTAAACTAAAATAAATAAATCCTAAACCTAAAATAAAGTAAACCTAAACAAAATTTATACTAAATTAAATAAAATAAACTAAAATATATACCTATACCTAGACTAAAAATAAAACCTTAAAATAAACCTAAAATAAAAAACCTAAAACCTCAACTTAAAAAAATAAAATAAAATCTAAACCTAAACTTAAAATAAAAAATAAAACCTAAACCTAAAAAATAAAATAAAATAAACTAACTAAAAATAAACATAAACTAACCTAAACCTAAAAAATAAACTAAATAAAACCTAAACTAAAATAGATAAACCTAAAATAAATAAACTAAACTATATAAAAATAAAATTGATCCTAAATATAAATAAAAAATAAAATAAACTAAAATAAATAAAAAATAAACTAAATAAACTAAATAAACCTAAATATATTGCTTTTACTTTTAAAAAATAAAATAAATAAATTAATAAAACCCTAAACCCTATACCTTAAACCCTAATCCATAAACCCCAAATAGTAAACCTTAAACCATAAACCCCAATCCTTAAACTAGAAACCCAAACCCTAAACCCACAACCATAATCCCTAAACCCTAAGCCCTTAACCCTAAACCTAAAACCCAAAACCCAAAACCCTAAATGAACCTAAACCTTAAGATAACCCTAAACCCTAAGATAAACCTAAACTCTAAACCCTAAAAACCCTAAACCCTAAAGCCTAAACACTAAACCCTAATCCCTAAACCCTAACCCTAAACCCTAACCCTAAACCCTAACCCTAAAAGCCTAAACCCTAAACCCTAAACCTCAAACCCTAAACCTAATCCTAAAGAAACTAAATAAATACAAAATAAACCTAAACCCTAAAACCTAATAAACTTAAACTTAAACTTAAACCTAAACCCTAATAATGGGCAGAACCTTGATGGTAGGAACATCAGTGTCAACTAAGCTCAGTTTAGATCTGGTAGTGTAGTCGATGGTAGAGGTAGTGATTATCACAGTGGTGGTTGGGGATCTAGAGATGCTGGTGAATATGGAGGTGGTGGTCAGAGTAGTGGTGATTATGGAGGCAGAAGGAGTGACAGAGGTTATAGCGATGGTGGTCACAAAGGGATAGATCAGAAATATGATGTAGATCCCACTGCTCGAGAGGTGGTAGTGGTTCTGATGGGAACTAGAAAAACTAAAGAATGGTCGATCTGATCTGCTGCTTATGGAATTTTGTCATTATAGTAGAGACAGTTCATGTTATCTAGAGTTTTTATTTACTCTATGTGTGCTCATTTTCTATATATGTCATCGCTTGTGCCTTATAAATCTTGGTGCACCATTTGGTTGGTGAAATTGAAAAGAATAAATGTTGAATAAGAATTCATTCTTTGTTTAAAAAACCTTACACCCTAAACCCTAAACTAAAACCTAAACCATAAACCTAAAACCTAAACTCTAAACCCTAAAACCATAAACCCTAAACACTAAACCTAAACCCTAATCACAAAACCCTAAACCCTAAAACCCTAAACCATAAACTTGTTGACCTCACTTTTGGGTGAGATCTCAACTTCCTTATCATAGATCTAGGACTCTCATAGCACAAAGAGTTCCTTGGATCTTAGGAAACTTGTAGTCATTAGGTGAACACTTAACCTAACCTAGAGACTTAGAAGAGTTAGCCATAGGGTAGGTTGTGCTTTAGGGATTTAGGAGAACTTGCCTACCTTATAGCACAAACCAAATCCATACTTCATTCTTCCAAATCAAATCTTAAATTCAAATCTCAAATTCAAATCTAAATTCAAAAATCAAATCCAACTATCAAATGATTGAAACCCATGATCAAATTCAAACTCCAAATCCCTTCCTAAGCCCTTTGATTTTATCTTATGGACTTAGCCTTAACCAAATTTAAATCAACCCAAATTCAATTGATTTTATCAATTATCAAATTCAATCTCAAATCATATTCTAAATCATAAATCAATTCCAAACTCCAAATGGTTGAAACCCAAATCAAATCAAATTCTTGATTTTAGCCATTTTAGCTAAATTCTTGAACTTGGTTAAATAATACCCAAATCAATTCAAAACTCATGGCTTTCATCATGATTCAAACATTCCTATAATCATTGATCGAAATATAAAAATAAACTACAATTATCAAACCAAATCCATGCTAACCCAAATTAAACCCAAGTTAGCCCTTTTTGACTTGAAATTGTCATATGAACCAAAATCCATATGGATCCAAATTACTTGCAATTCGATTTGTATTTTCATCTCAAACCCATTTATCAATATAATTAAACTTGAATCATGCCATGATCAAGCCAATTAACCCATTTAGGTCCACTTGAACTAAAGTGACCTAAAAGACCTTTTCAAGCCAAGTTCTAATTAAACCCAAATTAGATTGAACTAAGCCCATCCAAACCTCACAACATGATCAAAAATTATTCTAGGTTAATCAATTATCATGAATTGGGTCAAACCAAGTCAACCTAGCTCATTAACCAAGTCAACATTTAACCCAAATGAAACCCAAATTAGCCAAAATCCACCATATGCCAAATTGACTGAAACCATTGATTCAAACCCATTCCTGACTAATGATTGAACATGACCAAACCCTCACTTGAGCCAAACAAAGCCCAATTGGCTATTTGACCCAAGTTGACCCAAATTGGCATAAAAAGCCAAAATAAGTCAAATCATAATCCAACTGAAATTGATTATAACCAATGGCTCAAGTTCATTCTAAATCACTTATTAAACTTGACCAAAACCTTGATTGAGCCCAATTTGACCAATTGGTCAACTTGACCTAACTTAACATAAATTGACCTAAAGGGTCAAATTAGCCAAAATCAAATTTATTCCAAATTAAACCAAACCAAAGCCTACAATCATTTTAGCTAATTTAACTTTGAACTTTGGTTTGACCCAATTTGACCAATTTGTTCAACCTAACCTAATTTGACCTAAATTGGTCAAATTAACCCAAATCCAATCAAATAAACTCCAAACTACTTGAAATTTGGGCTAACCCACTTTTGACCCATCCTAAATCTATCGAAATAAAAACCATAGTAAAATAACCATTTTGCCTTTAGGTTTAGGGCATCCCATGAGATAAGACACATGCTCATTTGGTCGTTTTCTACCCCTAACCACTTGGTACCCAATCATGTAGGCACCTAGGACCATGGCGACTTGACCAAAAGGTGGTTGGGTATGATCCATGGGGAGGTGAAATCACCTCCCATCCCCAATGGAGCTTTCCAAACAACCATAAGACACCCATTACTCCCTTTCCACCACCTCACACCCTCAAAGCACATCATGCACCCAAGGACCTCCACCACCCTCTAATTTGGCCAATTGATCAAGAAAAATCCAAAGAAGGCTGTGGCCATCCATCCAAGGAATGAGGGGTATACCCCTCATTCTCACTCAAACTCATCACACTTGATTCATCTCTTAGGAGAGAGTTCCAAGAGTAATTTCCAAGACTTCCCAAGCTCCCGAAATCCCCATTCTCGTTTTATGCAAAGCGAGGGAGGCCACTTTCAATTCTCATTTATTTAAACCTCCACCAAAGTGCAATTAACTTTGCACACCCCTTCCTTGGAGCCAAATGAGTGAGAATGAATCATTTCCTAAGCTTCTCAATGGCCAGAGGGTAGAGTTTGATCAAGCCCAAGCACCCACGCCTAGTGGATTGGTCTTTTGAGCAAACTACACTAAATCAAAGTTTATGTGGCTTAATAGAGAATTATTTCTACCAAACAAAACTTCCTCAATCGTTGGAACCGTCGATCATAAGCTTCGGTTAGGTATGCCATTGAAATCGATCCTTGAATGAAAATAGGTTGGTTTTTTGTGAAAGAAATTTTCATGTCATGCGATTTCCTCTGTTAAATCTTCTTATTGTGCTTCCTCAAAGGTTTGGGATCATTTTCATCTCCATCTGAGCTCGGGTGAGCTCGGATCGAGCAGCGATTGATGGATGGTAGCCATTATTTGATGCTAGGGAGGAGATAAATTATGGACTGTCCATCTCGCATGATCAGTATGAATGGTCTGATGATTTAATCATGCTGTAGCCCTTATTAATCCTTAAATCTTAGATGATGGTCCATTGCGCAATCGCCATTCGACATTCATCACTTGGATGTGATAACTTAAATAGCAAATCCCATCGTACCACAATGGAAAGGGCGCCATGTCATCCTCCATGTGGCTCGATGGGATTAAGGGCCTAATTAGTGCTAATTAACTAGTTTTTAATCCTTAAAATTCCTAAATTCATAACTAATTCTATAAAAATCCATAAAAAATACAAACTTAAGCTCATTTTAAAGATATTTTAGAGTAGAATCTAGGAAAATTATTATTAATTGATTTTGATGGATTTGGCTTTAATTAAGGCTTAATAAATGTCTTACTCCTAAACCATCCAATTAATCTCAAACTTTCTGTGCATGTTAAGGGGATGATCTTTGCCTCCCCTATTTTTCTAGGATTTTATTGGTTGCTTAATTAGGGAAACCAATGGTTTAAGCCTTAATAAACTTCTCAATGTAATTAGTGATAATTAAGTAAATGAATAGTAAATTAAATCAATAAGCTTATTAACCTCTATTAATGATGATGAAGTCTAGAGAAATGGATTGGGACTCCCTCTTCCAATCTTTTCTTTAAGTCTTCTCTAATCCCTCTTAAATAATTAATTAATCAACACCCCTTAATTAATTAATTAACAATATTAATCAAAAATCCAAATCATACCTCAACTTTAATCAACAAATCAAAATAATTTAGGGATTGAGACTTAGGCTCTCTTTGTCTCTAAGCCCATCTCATTTTGATGATTGGTTAATTAGTTTAATTAAGTTAATTAACAAATTTAATTAATTTGAATATATTTCTCTAATTTAATCTTGGGTAGCTCTTTGGATGTTCAATAATCCAAAGGGGGAGGTAATGAAATTATCATTAGCTCACATGTGTGAGAATACTATAAAAGTAGTGGTGAGATCCCTTAAGCTTAATTAACTATTAATCATGAGCCAATTGCATTATGCCCCTTTCATTTCTTAAAAGCATTGCAAATTTACTTTCCATGTGGTTGCATATCATATTGGCTCATTATTAATTAGTAAATTAACTTAAGGTGATGTAGGTAAGGGTTAATTAGTTGGCTTAATTCCTAACCTAATTAAACCATAAAATCAACTTAAATACTTCTTCATTAAATCAAATTAACTCACACATGAGGAATGGGATTAGGATTAGAAAATCTCTTTCATTTCCTAAATCAAATCAAACTCAAAATCAAGAAATCTCATTAAAGGACTTTGGTTTATTTTAAGTGGCTTTATTTAGTATGATTGTCCATAGGAATTAATTGGAATGTATGAGATAATGTGCTTATGTTCCTTTATTTTTTCCAATCATGTTTAATTTGCTTCCCATGTGTAATCATGCATTCATTCATTTTAAAATTAACTAAATGAAATGGTTTCTTTTATGTCAAATTGCATGTGTTTATTTAAATTAAAAATAAGTGTGGCTATTATCACTATTAAATCAAATGTTATTTTCAAAAGCTCATAAATCAATTATAATAAATGGAGTGATGGTAATTACAAATATCTATAGGTTTGCATGTGTTGATAATATAAGATATGCAATATGAAGCTCTCTTTCTTTATCTTACATGTATTCACATAGGAATTACAAATGTATAGTTCGTTTGAAAAGCACACGACATTTGTCTAAATCTATTCCTATGCATTTTCACGCTAAAACTTAGGAAGAAGTTTATACCACATATGTAAATCATATAATAAAATCAAATATGAGTTCTTGCATGAGTTCTTCTTCTTGTGGTTCTTGTCATACATTCACCTATATCTGAGAAAAGTGGTATATTAGTCTGGACACCCCGGGGCTACAAGGCTTTAACTATCCCTAAGTAGGTATTATATCTTACAACGAAATGATGTCGTACTCACTTAAAACTCTTATACATGTGTATGTGTGATGTGGCCAATGAATAAGAATCATAAGTCATATAAATCAAATACAATTTTTTGCATGAGTTTTTCCTATCCTTGTAGTTACTTATACATCTATATGTATCTAAGAAAAGTGGTATATTAGTCAGACCCAGTGAGGCTTTAAGTAAGTAAGTAGGTCTTATACGCCCAGTAGAATAATGATGATGTACTCACTTAAAACTTTTATACATGTGAATGTGTATCTACCTAATGGATGAAAAATCCCTCTTTCTATTAAAAAGGCATGCATTCATAATTCAATCAAATGAAATATTTAAATTTCAAACACACTTCTTTGCATTCATCATTCAAATATGCTAAAATATAAATTGCATGCATTGGAATGCATAGAATTTAATCATATGCATGATTTACATGATGGAAAGAAATAAATAAACATGTGTTATGTTATAGCAATTCATTATAATTAATCTTAAGATGCCTTTCTTATTGAATAAGTTTATTTAGAGTGAACCTAAACTTTGGACTAATTAAAACATATAATATTCTATTCACTAAAGGAAATTGATTAATTAACTTACTTTAGAAGTGACTTAAGGTAGGGATGATAGAGAGGTTCCCTCTCTTTCTTCTCTTTATAACACTTAGTTGTTAAGTGTAGACCATATGAAATGAAAGAAAACACTAAGTAAAATTTTTAAATCAATCAAATCACTTAAAGAAAAATCAACCACTTTGTAAATTAAATCCCTCAGACTTAGCAAATTGCATCGGCCTTTTATTCTTTTGCGATATCTTTATAACAATTATTTGATATTTTGTTTAGCTTGTGCATTAGAAATAACATGCCTCTTCATAGTTTGTTTATGATTGGTGATTATTGTATGGCCTGGATGCAATTAGGCTCTTGGGATAAAAGTAAATTTTTTATCCCATTAACAAATCATAACTAAACTTTTAAAACAACTCATAATCTCATATAAAAACTTAGGCATTAAATCAAGATAGTAAAATATTTAGTAATTATGGATGTTATATGTTTAATATCATACATAATCATCTTGTTTCAACCTTGTTAAGAGAGGGCTTCCATCTTTGCTAGATATAATGGGCTTAACCTTTGAGAGGCTACGATGGAAGAACACCTATTTCCTTTTGATTTGGCCCATAATAATCAACTTCTCATGCATTTAAACAAAATCCTATAGCCTCAAAAACAAGAGTCCTAAATTAAATAAAATATGATTAAAATTTGCATTAGATTTAAGTCAGTATTCATACCCCTCATACTCTAGTCTCTTAGGGAGTGGGTTTAAGCACTTAATCTTTTTCCTAAATAATAATAACCTAGCCATCTCGTGAAAGCATATGACTTGCCTACATGGATTTCAAGCATAGGTGGAGTTAGTTGGCTGCCACTCCACGTGATAATAAGTCCAAGGTTGTTTACTCTCTCTTGTGGAGGTAAACCATATAACCACTTTCCTTAGATTTAGGTCATGCTTTGCCCTCCAAAGTTCCCTAGATTTAGATCCGAGATTATTGTTTCTCCTTTGCTAAGCATAAATCCTCACCTCTACATTCCACAATCTTGTATGGAATTAGAAGTTCTAGATAAAAATTTCAAATCAAATAAATAAATCTCCTTAATTTCAAATATATAAAGCCCAACCATAGATATTGATTGCTCACTAGTTTCTAGTATCATGAGTACTCCCTACTCATCTCCTTTGGTTTAGATAATAACTCTTCCTTTTGATCCATCCCACTTGATCTTCTAAAATACAACCAATTTATTGATAGTCCTATCTTTGAATTCTTTGGACAATAATCACTATTTTAATCGAGAGTATTTTTTTGGGATTCATTTTTTTAAGATGTAATAACTATGGGGGCTTTCCTCCATGTGGAACTTAAGAACCCGCTTTAAATAAACCCCTTTACTTTTCCAAGTATGGGAAAAATCTCGTATATAAGACCCATCATGCCTTAGAGTCCTTATTAAGTGATTAGTCCATCGTAGGGTAGATTTCTATATTTTGAGATAGTGCACTATTCTTGATGTCGATCACCTTAAGTATTTTAGATCTGTGTTGTCCCTCACATATACACATACAAATGAAATTGAAAATAAACCACAAAACCCTAAACCCTAAACCCTAAACCTTAAACCCTAAAACCTAAAACCCTAAACCCCAAAACATACAACCATAAACCCCAAACCTTAAACACTAAACCCTAAACCTTAAAAACCCTAAACTCCAAATTCTAAATAGTAAACCCTTAACCCTAAACCTTAAACCATAAACCCTAAACCTACAACCTAAACACTAAACCTACAACCTAAACCCTAAACCCCTAAACCCTAAACCCTAAACCTAAACCTAAAACCCTAAACCTAAACCCTAACCCAAAACCCTAAACCCTAAATCCTAAAACCTAAACCCTAAATCTAAACCGTAAACCTTAAACCCTAAATACTAAACCCTAATCCTTAAACTCTAAACCCCAAACCCTAAAACCCTAACCCAAAAACACTAAACCCTAAACCCTAAACCATAAACCCTAAACCCTAAACCCTAAACCATAAACCCTAAAAATAAAAAAAACTTAAATCTAAACTAAATAAAACCTAAAAATAAAATAAATAAAAAAACCTAAACCTAAATAAAATAATAAAAAAAATAAAAACCTAAACTAATACCTAATCCTAAACCAAAAATTAAACTTAACCCTTAAAAAAATAAAAAAAAAATAAAATAAAAAATAAAATAAAGCACAAAATAAAAAAGGCTAAATAAAATAAAAAATGAACCTAAAATAAACATTAATTAAACCTAAAATAAAATAAAATAAAAATTGAATAAAAACATAAACTTAAAAAATAAATAAAAAATAAAACCTAAACCATAAAGTAAAAAAAAAACCTAAACCTAAAAGAAAAATAAAATAAACAAAATAAAATAAACCTAAACTAAAATAAACTACACTATACTAAATAAAAGCTAAACCTTAATCTAAAATAAACTAAACCTAAACATAAACTAAGTAAAATAATATAAACTAAAAATAAACCTAACCTAAACTAAAAAAAAAGACCTAAAATTAAACCTAAAATAAAAACCTAAAACCTGAACCAAAAAAAAAATTTTAAACCTAAACCTAAACCTAAAAATAAAAAAAAAAACCTAAACATAAAAATAAAATAAAAATAAAACTAAACTAATAATAAACCTAAACATAATCTAAAAATAATACCTAAAAATAAACCTAAAATAAAAACCTAAAACCTAAACCTAGAAAAATAAAATAAAAACCTAAACCTAAACCAAAAAATAAAAAATAAAACTAAACCATAAAAAACAAATTAAAATAAAACTAAAAAAAATAAATTAACCTAACAAACCTAAACCTTAAAAAGTAAAATAAAAAACCTAAACTAAAATAAATAAACCTAAAATAAATAAACTAAACTAAATAAAATAAAATGAACTTAAATATAAATAAAAATAAAATAAACTACAAATAAATATAAATAAATTAAATGAACCTAAACCTACTAATTTACTTAATTTTAAAATAAATAAAAAAACTAACCCTAAACCCTAAACCCTAAAACCCTAAAAATCCTTCAACCCTATACTCTAAACCCTAAATCCTAAGCCTCCTAAACCCTAAACCCTAAACAACCCCAAACCCTAAAACCCTAAACTCTAAACCCTAAACCCTAAATCCAAACCCTAAACCCTAAAGCGTGAAGCCAAAACCCTAAACTCTAAACCCTAAACACTAAACTTTAATCCCTAAAACCAAAACCCTAAACTAGCCCTAAACATTAAGCTATCCCTAAACCCTAAACCCTAAACCCTAAACCCTTAGGCCTAAAAACTAAACCCTAAACCCTAAACCTTAATCATAAACCCTAAACCCTCACCTTTCTAGAGGTGTTGGTGGATATGGTGGTGGATATGGAGGTGGTGGTTATGGAGGCAGATCTGAGGTGGGGACCTGGGACGTGTTGGATCTGAGGTCCCAAAGTGGATATGGAGGTGGTAATGGAGGTGAGGGAAAGCTGCTACAACCGGTGGTGGTGAGAGGATCAAGATATGGCTGATTCCACTACTCCAAAGGAGAGGTGGTTCTTGTGGGAACTGAGAAAAGCACTGACCATCGGACCGCTACTTATGGAACTATGTTTAAAGAGATGGTTCCAATTATCTAGGGTTTTGATTTGCTCATGCATGCTCATTTTTTATCTATGTCATCACTTGTATCTTAGACCTCCTACATGGTTGATAAAATCCTAAAGAAGAAATATTCAATCTGAAATTATTCCCTATTAAAAAAAAACTTTAAACCCTAAACCCTAAACTAAAACCTAAACCATAAACCTTTAACCCTAAAACCATAAAAACCCTAAAACCATAAACCCTAAACCCTAATCCCTAAACCTTAAATTTTAAATTAACCTAAACCTTAAACCTTAAACTAACTTAAACCCTAAACCCTAAACTAACCTAAATCCTAAACCGTAAACCCTAAACCCTAAACTATAAAACCCTAAACCCTAAAATAAAACCCAAACATAAAATAAGAATAAAAAATAAAATAAAATAAAATAAAAACTAAATAAAAACCTAAACCTAAAAAATAAATCTAAAAATAAAACCTAAAGATAAATAATAAAAAATCCTAAACCCTAAACTTAAACCTAAACCTAAAATAAATAAAATAAAATAAACCTAAACCTAAACTAAAATAAACTAAACTAAAATAAATAAAACCTAAACCTAATCTTAAAATAAACTAAACCTAAACCCCAAATAAAATAAAAAAAAATAAAATAAATTAAAAATAAACCTAAACCTAAACTAAAAAATAAAACCTAAAAATAAACTAAAATAAAAACCTAAAACTAAAAATAACAAATAAAACGTAAACCTAAGAAAGTAAAAATAAAAATAAACTACAAAATAAACCTAAACCTAAACCAAAAAATAAACTAAAACAAAAAAAATATAAACTAAAATAAATTAACCTAAAATAAATAAACTAAACTAAATAAGAATAAAAATAAACCTACAAAAACAACAACAACAACAAGCCTTTATCTCACTAAGTGGGGTCGGCTACATGAATCCTACATCTCCATTATTCCTATTATATGTCAAATTCTCATAAGAATAAAAATAAACCTAAACAAAATAAATAAAAAAAATAAACTAAATAAACCTAAACCTACTTGTTTACTTAATTTTAAAAAAAATAAACAAAATAAAACCCTAACCCTAAACCCTAAAAACTAAAACTAACCCTAAACCCTAAACTATAAACCCTAAACCTACAACTCTAACCCCTGAACCCTAAACCCTAAAACCCTTAACCCTAGACTTATACCCTAAACCCTAAAACCCAAAACCCTTAATCCTACAAAATAAACCCTAAAACCTATAACCCTAAACACTAAACACTAATACCCAAACCCAAAACCCAAAACCTAAACCCTAAACCTTAAACCCTAAATACTAAAAACCTAAAAACCTAAAAATAATAAAATAAAATAAAAATAAAATAAAATAAAAACTAAATAAAAATGTAAACCTCAAAAATAAACCTAAAAACCTATAAATAAGTAAAAAATAAAACCTAAACTAAAAAAAAACTAAACCTAAAATAAATAAATTAAATAAACCTAAACCTAACTAAAAAAAATGAAACCTAAATCTAAACTTAAAATATACTAAACCTAAACCCTAAACTAAATAAACTGAAAGTAAACCTAAACCAGAAAAAATAAAATAAAAATCTAAACTTAAATCTAGAAATAATTAAAAAAAAACTAAAATCGAAAATATAAAATAAGAAAAATACTAAACTAAAAAATAAACATAAACCAAAACCTAAACCTGGAAGATAAACTAAAATAAAAAACCAAAACAAAAATAAATAAACCTAAAATAATTAAACTAAACAACATAAAAAATAAACCTAAATAAAAAAATAAAATAAGCTAAAATATATAAAAAAAACTAAACTAGATAAACTAAATAAACCTAAACTTACCGGTTTACTTAATTTAAATAAAAACCATAAACTAAACCATAAACACTAAATCCTAAACCCTAAACCCTAAAATAAAACCTAAACCCAAATTCCTAAACTTATAACACTAAATGCTAAACCCTAAATAATAAAAAAATCTTAACCTTAAACCCTAAAACTAATCCTAAACCCAAAACTTACAACCCTAAACCCTAAACCCTAAACCCTAAATCCTAAACCCTAAACCCTAAACCCTAATCCCTAAACCCTTAAAAATTCTAAACCCTAAACCCTAAAACTTCTAAACCCTAAACCCTAAATAAAAAATCAAAAGAAACCCTAACCCAAAATGCTAAAACCTAAACCATATACCTTAAACCTAAACCTAAACCAAAAACCTAAACTTAAACCCAAAACCTAAACCTCAACTAAACTAAATAAAATAATCCAAAACCTAAACCAAAATGAAAAAATAAATAAATAAAACAAATAAACATAATATAAATAAAATAAAGTAAAAACTAAAAATGAATAAACAAAATAAAATAAACTAGACTAAGTAAACCTAAACCTAAACTAAGCTAAAATTAACTAAACTAAACTAAACTAATCATAAAACTAAACTAAATAAAATAAAATAAACTAAATAAATTAATTAAAATAAACTAAACAAAATAAACCTAAATAAACCTAACCATAAACTAAAATAAAATAAACTAAATTAAATAAACTAAACCTAAAAATAATCTAAAGAAACTAAATAAATAAAAATTAAACTAAATTAAAAAACCTAATCAAAATAAATAAAACCTAAACTAAATAAATAAACCTAAATTAAAAATAAACTAAACTAAACTAAACTACACTAAACAAAAATAAACCTAAACCAAAACTTATAACCTAAACTACATAAACTTAAACCTAAATAAATAAAATAAACTAAAATAAAATACACTAAACCTAAACTTAAACCTAAACTAAAAATCTATAAACGAAACTAAATAAATAAACCTGAACTAAATAAACTAAATAAAAACTAAAATAAAAATAAACTAAAACCTAAACCTAAACAAAACTAAATAAATAAACCTAACTAAAATAAAAAAATAAACCTAAACCTAAACCTAAACCTAAAACTTAAATAAAAATAAACTTAAACCTAAACCTAAATAAACCTAAAAAACTTAAACTAAAATAAACATAAACTAAAACTAAATAAAATAAAATAAAATAAACTAAAATAAATAAACCTAAACCTAAACTAAATAAACCTAAACCTAAAAACCAAAACTAAATAAAAAACATATGTAAACTTAAATAAACAAACCTAAAATAAAATAAATAAATCTAAACCTATACCTAAAACCTAAACTAAAAAAAATAAACCTAAATAAAACTAAACTAAATAAAACATAAACCTAAATAAACCTAAACTAAATTAACCTAAACCAAAACCTAAGCTTAAACTAAATAAATAAATAAACTAAATAATAAATAAAATAAATCTAAACCTAAATAAACTAAACTAAGCTAAATAAATAATAAAAAATTGAGCTAAAAAAATAAACTAAGTAAACCTTAAAACCTAAATTAAAAATAAATAAAATTAATAAATGAACTAAACTAAACCAAACCTAAAAAATAAATTAAACTAAACTAACTTAAAATAAATAAAACCTAAACCTAAACTAGATAAATAAACTAAATAAAATGAACTAAATAATTAAACTAAATAAATAAACCTAAACCTAAATAAATACACCTAAATAATAATAAAAGAAAACTTAAACCTGAACCTAAACCTAAACCTAAACCTAAGCTTAAACTAAACTAAAACCTAAACCTAATCCTAAACCTAAACTAAATAGACCTAAACCTAAGCCTAAACCTAAACCTCAACCTAAACTAAACTAAATAAACTAAACTAAAAAAACCTAAATAAACCTAAACCTAAACCTAAACCTAAACCTAATCCTAAACTAAATTAAACTAAATAAAAAGAAAATAAACTAAACTAAAAATAAACTAAAAAAACAAAACTAAACAAATAAACCTAAACCTAAACTAAACTAAAAATAAGCTAAAATAAAACTAATCTAAATAAATAAATAAATAACTAAACCTAAACTAAACTAAACTAAATAAACCTAAGATAAAATAAACTAAACTAAATAAACCAAAACCTATACCTAAACCTAAACCTAAACCTAAACTAAAGAAAGTAAACTGATAAAATAAAACAACTAAATAAAATAAACCTAAACCTAAACCTAAACCTAAATTAAATAAATAAAATAAAATAATAGAAACTAAATAAGCCTAAACCTAACCTAAATAAATAAACTAAATAAACTAAAATAAACCTAAACTAAATAAACTAAACTAATAAACAAATAAACCAAATAAAACCAAAATCTAACCCTAAACATAAACTAAACTAAACTAAAATGAATAAAATAAAATAAACCTAAACCTAAACTAAATATAATAAACCTAAATGAAACTAAACTAAACTAAACTAAATAAAACCTAAAATAAACATAAAACTAAACCTAAAACCTAAACTAAAATAAACATAAACTTAAACGTAAACCTAAATAAACTAAAACATAAACTTAAACCTAAATAAATAAACTACACTAAACTAAAATGAACCTTAACCTTAACATAAAATAAATAAATTAAGAAACCTAAACCTAAACCTAAACAAAAATTAAATAAACCTAAACCTAAAATAAACATAAACCTAAAAAAATAAACCTAATGTAAACTTAAACCTAAACCTAAACAAAACTAAATTAACTTAGTCCTAAATAAACTAAAACTAAATAAACCTAAACCTAAATAAACTAAACCTAAATAAATAACCCTAAAGTGAAAATAATTCTAAACCTAAACCTAAACCTAAACCTAAATAAATAAACTAAAATAAATAAACTAAACTTAAATAAATAAACCTAAACTAAACCTAAACCTAAATAAACTTAAACTAAATAAATAAACTTTAGAAATCTAAACCTAAACTAAAAAAACCTAAACCTAATAAACTAAATAAACCTAAACTAAACTAAAAAATAAAACCTAAATTTAAACCTAAAACCTAAACATAAACAAAACTAAACTAAAATAAACCTAAACAAAATCTAAACTTAAACCTAAAATAAATAAATTAAACCTAAACTGAAATAAACCTAAACCTAAACCTAAACTAAAATAAACTCAACCAAAAAAAATCCTAAACCTAAACCTCAACCTAAATATAAACTTAAATCTAAACTAAATAATTTAAAATAAATCTAAACCTAAACCTAAACCTAAACCTAAATAAAACAAACCTAAACTGAACCAATAATAAATAAACCTAAACCTAAAATAAATAAATTAAACCTAAACTAAAATAAACCTAAACCTAAACTAAACTAAACTAAACTAAAAAAAATAAAATAAATATACTAAAACATAAAATAAAGCTAAACCTAAACTTAAATAAATTAAACTAAATAAATAAACCTAAACTAAACTAAAGTCAACTAAACTAAGCTAAATAAACCTAAACCTAAGATAAACTAAATAAACTATATTAAAATAAACCTAAACCTAAACCTAAACCTAAACCTAAACAAAACCTAAACCTAAACCTAAAACTTAACCTAAACTAAATAAACCTAAACTTAAACCTAAACCTAAACCTAAACCTAAACCTAAACCTAAACCTAAAAAATAAAATAAAACCTAAACCTAAACCTAAACCTAAACTAAACCAAAACCTAAGCCAAAACCTAAACCTTAACTAAAATAAACTAAACTAGTAAACTCAATAAACCTAAACTAAACTAAAATAAACTAAATAAAATAAACCTAAACCTAAACCTAAACCTAAAATAAATACACTAAAATAACTAAAACTAAATTAAAAAAATAAATAAACTAAACTAAATAAACCTAAATAAAACATAAACCTGAATGTAAACCCGAAACTAAACCTAAACCTAAACCTAAACTAAAAAAACTAAAATAAACCAAAACCTAAACTAAACCTAAACTAATTAAAATAAACCTAAACATAAACCTAAACTAAAATAAATAAATAAACATAAACCTAAAATTAAAAATGAACCTAAATAAACCTAAATAAACCTAAATCAAAATAAAACCTAAACCAAAATAAATAAACTAAACTAAATAAAAAATAAATAAATAAACCTAAACTAAACTAAATTAACCTAAACCTAAACCTAAACTAAAATAAATTAAATAAATAAACCAAAGCTATACTAATTAAACATAAATGTAAACCTAAAACTAAATAAATAAACCTAAAAACCTAAACCAAAACCTAAACCTAAAAAAAATAAAAAAAAAAATAAATAAATAAATAAACTTAAACCTAAACCTAAACCTAAAAGAAAAACTAAATAAACTAAACTAAAATAAACCTAAACCTAAATCTAAACCTAAACTAAAATAAATAAACCTAAAAAATAAAAGAAAATAGAAAATAAATAAACCTAAGCCTAAACCTAAATAAACTAAATAAATAAAAATCTTAACCTAAACTAAACTAAATAGACTAAAACCTAAATAAAATAAACTTGGAGATAAACCTGAAACCTAAACCTAATCTTAAACCTAAACCTAAACTAAATAAACCTAAACTTGAACTAAATAAACTAAAACCTAAACTAAATAAATAAACCTGAACCTAAACCTAAACCTAAACCTGAAACCTAAAATAATAACCTAAAACCTAAAATAAAAACCTAAAACCTAAACTTAAACCTAAAACTAAAAAACAAAACCTAAACCTAAAAATTAAAATTAAAATAAAATTCAACTAAAAATAAAACTAAACCTAAACAAAAAATAAAACCTAAAAATAAACCCAAACTAAAAACCAAAAATGTAAACCTAAAAAAATAAATAAAAACCTAAATGGAAACATAAAAAAAGAACCAAAACTTAAAAAATAAAATAAAAATAAAACTCAACTAAAAATTTAATCTAAACATAAACCTAAACCTAAAAAAAATAAGATAAAAAACATAAACTAAAATAAATAAACCTAAAAGAAATGTACTAAACTAAATAAAAATAAAATATAAGCCTAAATAAAAATAAAAAAATAAAATAAACTAAAATATATAAAAGATAAACTAAATAAAGCTAAACCTACTAGTTTAATTAATTATAAAATAACCCTAAATCCTAAATCCTAAATCCCAAACCCTAAACCCTAAATAAAAAAAGCTAACCCTAAACCCTAAACCCTAAAAAATCCAAAACCCAAAACTATAAACCCAAAACTCTAAACCGTAAACCCTAAACCCTAAACCTTAAACCATAACCCTTTCCCTAAAATCTAAACCATAATAGTATAAACCCTAAAATCCTAAACCCTAAACCCTAAACCTTAAACCCTAAATGCTAAACCCTAAATCCTAAACCCTAACCCTAAACCCTAAACCATAAACCCCAAACCCTAAACCGTAAACCCCAAACCCTAAACCTAAACTGAAAGTATCTAAATAAATTAAAAAAATAACCCTAAAACCTAATAAACTTAAACCTAAACCTAAACCCTAAAAATGGGCAGAACCTTGACGGCGGGAACATTATCATCAACCAGGCTCATCTTGATTTGGTGGTGGAGGCAGTGGAGGCGAAGGTAGAGGCGGCGGTTATTACAATGGTGGTGGGGGATCTGGAGGCGTTGGTGGATATAGAGTTGGTGGTCAGAGCAGTGGTGGTTACGGAGGTAGGAGGAGTGACAGAGGTTTTAGCTGCGGTGGTGGCAGAGGGAGAGATTATAGATATGATGGTAGATCCCGTTACTCAAGAGGCCAGGGTGGTTCTCGGGAAACTAGAAACCAAGAATATCCAATCCGACCGCTACTTATGGAACTGTCTTAGTAGACCGTTTCTAGTTTTCTAGGGCTATTGATTTGCTCTATGCATGCTTATTTTTTATCTTTGTCATCGCTTATGTCATTGAGAACTTGGTGTGTTAGTTGATTGATCAAATAAAAACTAAGAAATGTTGTATCTGAATTTTTTTCTCTTTTAAAAAAAACCAATAAATCAAAGCCCAAACTAAAAATGAACCTAAAACCTAAAACTTAAACCATGGACCTTAAAACTTAAAAATAATAAAAAAATAAAAAAATAATAAACACTAAACCTAAATGTTAAACCTTAAAATTAACCCTAATCCATAAATCTTAAACTACAACCTTAAACCCTAAACCCTAATAAGAAGCTTAAAACACAAAACTAAACTAACTAAAACTAAAACTAATAAACTAATAACAAACAAAAACTAATTATAAACTAAATAAAAACTAATTATAAACTAAAATAAAAACTAATAAAACTAACTAAACTAAACTAACTAAACAAATACTAAAAAAACTAATAAACTAACAATAACAAAAACTAACTAAACTAATAAACAAACTAATAACTAAATTAAACATAAATAAAAAAAACCCCTCTAATAAACTAAGTAAAAATAAACTAAACTAATAAAACTAATAAAAATTAAACTAAACTTAAACTCTTAACTAAAACTAAACTAATAAACTAACTAAATTAAACCCTAATAAATAACTAACAAATAAACCTAAACCCTAAACATAACTAACCTATTAAATAACTAAATAATAATAAAACTAAACCCAATAACTAAACTAATAATAACTAAACTAACTAAACTAAAACTAATAACTAATAAACTAAAACTAATAAATAAACTAAATAATTAATAAAAATAAGTAATAATAACCAAAACTAATAACTAAACTAAATTAATAAACTAATAAACTAACTAAAAATAATAACCAAAACTAATAATAAAATTAAAGAAACTAATAAACTAAAACTAAATAACTAATAATAACTAACACTAAAGTAATAAACTAATAATAAATTAAAATAAATAAAATTAATAACTAAACTAATAATAATAATAAACTAAAATAATAATAAACTAAATAATAAATAAAACCTAAATAAATATACTAAATCTAATAATAGTAAACAAACCTAAAAAACTAACTAGTAATAATAAACTTATAAAACTAACTAAACTAATAAACTAATAAATAATAATAATAATAACAATAAATAAACTAAAGTGAAAACTAATAATACTTAAAGAAACACTAAATAATATTAAAACCTAATAACATAAAAACTAAAACCTAAACTAAATAAATAAACCTAAACCTAAACCTAAACCTAAACTTAAAACCTAAAATAAAACCTAAAAAATAAAGTAAATAAAATAAATAAATAAAATAAACCTAAACCTAAACTAAACTAAATAATAAACTAAACCATATAAACTAAACTAAAAAAACCTAAAATAAACCTAAACCTAAACCTAAACCCTAAACTAAACTAAATTTTTGATGATGTTAAAAGGGAGAGAAAAATTAATGTTGGAGAATATCATAAATGATGTTGATTTTAATTTAATTTTCTCAGATATGTAATTATTGAGGAGAAAAATCGATAATATAATATTTACCCTTAACACAAACATCAATTTGTCATCATAAAATATGGGGAGATTGTTAAGAATACACTTTATATCTCTCACCATTTGATTTGATGATAACAAATTTTGTATAATAAAGATTAATATTTTCTTCGTATGATGAATTATTCAAATTATTCATTATGATTATCATTATTAATTTAATTTTTTATAGATAAAAATATATTTTCTTAAACTTGCTGATTATTTATTTAAGGTATTTCAAGAAATTCATTAGACTCAACTTGCTTCATTAAATCAAGAAAGTCATATGGGCACAAGGGCTACTTGAAAATTTTCGTAGGACTTGTAAAATAAAATAAATTAAAGCTCACAAAAATGAATATTTTTGTTGAATTATTTTCATCTTGTTTATTTTGATTTTTAAAATGTTTTGCCATATTTAATTTACATTATTTTCCAATTTTCATGAAATTATTTTATCTAGATAATTTGACTACTTGCACTTAGTTTAGCCTTATCCATTACATCTAAACTTTAGTTTAGTTCATTTATTTCTTCTTCAATCAATTTTCATACTTATAATAATTTCTATCCATTTATTTTAGCATGAGAATTAATTTATTCAGTTAATTATCCAAAGTACCCTTATTGAGATTAAAAGTTTAAAAAGAGAGAATTCTAATATTATAAGTAAATTAAATGACATATCTTTTTGTTCTACAACTTTTAGTTTCCCTCATGCTTTACATTCAGATCCATTCATGTCATGCAAGCAATATTTATGAAATTCACATACTTTAAATTCTTGTGCATCTAACATGCATGTTAGTTTATTCTTAAAATTAAACCTAGAAGTTATAATTCATTTGTGTATGTTTTTCCCAATGTAATGCATACTTTTTGTAGGCAAGGTCATGTTTCATATGTTTATTCATTTAGGAGATCAATATAATTAAATGCTTCATCTTTTTGCATTTGGATTCCTAAGGGAACTAAGTTGCATTGTCCATCATCTACTTATTCAAATATTTGTAAGGCTACTATTGTTGGTAGATCTAAGATTTCTTGGATACCAAAATCTAGGAAATGAGATTGTATTATAGGATTATCTTCATGATAGACTAGTGAAGACAAGTCATTAATTGTGTATACAAAGCAACATTTAATTATAAAAGTATACAAGAAGGAATAAAATAAGGTAACATATTTTATATTATTCATTAATACCTTCCTTACATGTATTTAGGTCTTATGATTAGTTTTGTATCATTCATGTCTAACTACTTTAGTTAAGCTTCGTATTTTATTTATTTATTTAATGAATGAGTTATTTTAAAATATGATTTCATAATAATTCTATAAATAACATCAAATCCATATTTTAAATATTATTTAACTTATTTTGGAATAATATTTTCATAGACTTTATGAGTTTTACATTATTTTACCAATGAATATTTTAGATTCAATTTTAATTTTTTTGAAATTCTTCAAAAGTAAATTTAGTTTCTACCCTATGTAGATCATTTAATCTTTAAAATAAGGGGTTGTTTGGGATCACTTCTATTTTTTATTGTTTGTTTTATATTTATATTTTTTCATTTATATTTTGTTTCAAAGTAAAACATATTTGATATTATTATTATATTTTAAAACACTCTAAACATCTAAAAGTAGTTTTAAGTGTTTTTAAAAATAATGTTATTGGTTTTTAAAAATAAAAAAAGCATAAAAAATACATCAAACAAACATGTTTTTAAAGATATCATAAAAATAAAAATAAAAAAACATAATTAGTTTATAGTTTTGAAGATAATATGCTTTACATAATTGATATTTACAATTTTATAAGTGATTTGATTTCATATGCCCCTTTAATAAATTTTGATTTTTGTTAGTTTATTGATTTTACAAAGCTTATTCTGCATATGTTTTGTGATCCAATCTCGATATGTTTAATTTGAAACTCATCATTTCTTGCTATAGTTTATGATTATTAATTTTCCTTAGCTTATGTTAAAAAATGGATATGATTCATAAATTAGCTTTTTACATTAAAATTGGAACAAATATTAAATTAGCTTTATGAATCATATTGAATTATTAGAAATTTGCTTGTAATATCTATCTTCATTATTCATGAAAATCTATAATTTTTATCCTTTATTCTATATTTAACATTTGATACAATTGTATTTGATTTGATGATAAGATAATTTTAGTTGGTATCTTAAGTTATCATTACTTCCAAAATATTATTCATTTTGATTAACTAAGTTGTAGAATATGAAAAAAATTTTATTTTAGAAACATGTTTGTATTTTTCTTATGCTTAATTGTATATTTTCATCGCATATGACATTTTCCTTCATTTACATGTCTAATCAAACTTAGTTTCATATTTTTTAAAAAATACAAATTGGTTTATATTAAACATGAGATAATATCAAGCATGTTAATTGTTATTTATGTTTATCATGACATGCTTAATTTAATTCTATAACTAATTAAGGGGGATAAATTTGTTGATATAATCAACTTGTTTTTTTTTTAATTTTTGATGATCTAAGGGAGAAAAAAATAAATGTTGGAGAATATGACAAATGATGTTGATTATAAATTTATTTTATCGATATGCATTTATTTATGGGGAAAAATCTTTATAATATAACTTTTACCCTTCATACTAACATCAATTTGTCATCATAAAATAAAGGAGATTGTTAAGAATACACTTTATATCTCACCATTTGATTTGATGATAACAAATCTTTTGTAATAAAAATTAACATTTTCTTTGTAGGATTAATTATTTATATTAATCATTATGATTATCATTATTAATTTAAATTTTATACATAAAAATATATTTATTTAAATTTAATAATTATTTATTTCAAGTATTTCAGGAAATTCATAAGACTCAACTTTCTTCATTAAATCTTAAAAGTCATATCAGTTTGGACAGAGTCTATTTGAAAATAAAATAAATTAAAGCTCAAAAAAATGAATATATTTGCTAAATTATTTTTATCTTATTTATTTTTATTTTTAAAATATTTTTCCATATTTAATTTGCATTATTTTCCAATTTTCATGAAATTATTTCTTTTGGATAATTTAATTTCTTACACTTAGTTTAACCTTATCCATTTCATTTAAACTTGCGTTTAGTTCATTTATTTCATCTTGAATCAATTTTCATACTTATAGTAATTTTTAACCACTTATTTTAGTATGAGAATTAATACATTTAGTTAATTATCCAAAGTACCCTTTTATTTTAGGGTTTATGATTTTAGGGTTTAGAGTTTAGGGTTTAGGGTGGTAGGGTTGCAGGTCCAGGGTTTAGGGAAGGTTAGTTTAGGTTTAGGGTTTATGGTTTAAGGCAGGGTTTGGTTTAAGGTTTAGTGTTTTTTAAAATTAGGTAAACCGAGGTTTTATTTTTTTTTAGTTTATTTTATTTTATTTATTTTAGTTTATTTCTTTTATTTTATTTAGCTTTATTTTAATTTATTTAGTTTTGGTTTGTTTTATTTTAGTTTGGGTTTTTATTTATTTTATTTTAGTTTATATCTTTTAAGTTTAGGTTTTAGTTTTTATTTTTTTTAGGTAGGTTTTATTTTTTTAGGTTTAGTTTAGGTTAATTTTATTATTTAGCTTTAAGTTTTATTTTTATTTTAGGTTTATTTTTTTGGTTTTATTTTTTTTAATTTAGTTTTATTTATTTTATTTAGTTTATTTTATGTTTATGTAGTTTATTTTATTTATTTATTTTAGGTTTTAGTTTTATTTTTATTTATTTTTAGATTTTTTTAGGTTTAGGTTTTATTTAATTTTATTTTATTTTATTTTAGGTTTATTTTCTTCTATTTTAATTTAGTTTTATTTTATTTTAGGTTTTATTTTTTAGATTTTATTTGATTTTTTATTTATTTTAGTTAAGTTTTATTTTATTTTATTATTTTAAGTTTTTATGTTAGGTTTAAGTTTTAGCTTAGATTTTTGTTTTATTTTATTATTTTATTATATTTTGGTTTAGGTATATTTATTTACTTTTTTAAGCTTTATTTAGTTTTGGTTTAGGTTTTTAGGTTTTTAGAGTTTAGAGAATAGATTTTAGGGTTTGGTGTCTAGGGTTTAGGGTTTTTAGGGTTTATGGCTGTAGATTATTGGGTTTTAGCTTGGCTAGTTTAGGGTTTTCAAGTTGGGGTTTGGGTTTAGTGTGGTAGGGTTTAGGGTTTTAGGATTTTAGGTGGGTTTAGGTTTAGTGTAGGTTTAGGGTTTATGGTTAGGGTTTTTTAAAAAAAAAATTATTTTTTTTATTTTTAGGGTTTAGGGTTTAAATTTTAGGTTTAGGGTTTATGTTTTAGTTTAGGGTTTAGGGTTTTTTGTTTTTTTAACAGAGGACAAATTCAGATTCAATAGTTCTTCTTTTTGATTTCATCAACCAAGTAACACACCAAGTTTTCTAAGACACAAGCCACGACATAAATAAAAAATTAGCACGCATAGGGAAAATAAAAAATCATAGATAACTACAACCGTCTCTATTGTAAAGACACAGCTCCATAAGCAGCAGATCAAATCAACCATTTTTCAATTTCACCAGTCCTCATCAGAACCACCCCGGCCTTCGAGTAGCGGGATCCACCATCATATCCCAAATCTCTCACTCCGCCACCACATTGGATGTAACCTCCGTCTCTCCTCTCGCCTACATAGCCACCATTGCTCTGACCACCACCTCAAGATCCTCCACCACCATTGAGATAACAGCCACCTCCGCCTTCTCCTCCACCACGAGATCCAGATTGTTCCTGCCATCAAGGTTTCCCCCATTGTTAGGGTTTAGGTTTCTTAAGTTTTAGGGTTTATGTTTACTTTTTAATTTATTTAGTTACTTTAGGTTTAGGTTTATGGTTTGGGGTTTGTGGTTTAGGTTTGGGGTTTGTATTTATTTCTTTTAGGGTTTAAGGTTGAGTTAGGGTTTAGGATTTAGGTTTATGGTTTTAGGGTTTAGGTGTGGGTTGTAGGTTTGTGGGTTTAGGTTAAGGTTTAGGGTTTAGGGTTTAGGACTTAGGGTTAATGATTTGTTTATTTAAAATTAAGTAAACTGGTAGGTTTTGGTTTATTTAGTTTATTTAGTTTTTATTTATTTATTTTATTTTATTTTATTTTTTATTTTTATCTAGATTTATATTTTATTTTTATTTAGTTTAGTTTATTTATTTTAGTTTAGGTTTTTTAGTTTAGTTTTAGGTTTATTTTTTAGTTGAGTTTTATTTTTATTTTATTTTTCAAGTGTAGGTTTAATTTTTTTTATTTTTAGGTTTAGGTTTAAGTTTTATTTTATGCTTTTAGGTTTTTAACTAGGATTTATTTTTTCATTTAGGTTTAAAGGTTTATTTTTAGTTTATTTTATTTTATTTAGTTTAGGTTTAGTTTGGGTTTATTTTAGTAGGTTTATTTATTTTAGTTTAGTTTATTTTATTTTAGGTTTAGGTTTATTTTATTTCAATTTTAGGCTTAAGTTTTTTTATTTTAGGGTTTAGATTTTATTTTTAGTTTTATTATTTAGTTTTAAGTTTTCATTTAATTTTTATTTTATTTTATTTTAAGTTTATTTTATTTTTATTTTAGGGTTAATTTTTATTTTATTTAGGTTTGATATTTTTAGTTTAGTTTAAGTTTATATATATTTTATTTTAGTTTACTTTTTATTATTTATTTTATTTTCATTTTAGGTTTAGGTTTAGGTTTAAGTTTAGGTTTTAGTTTTTATTTTTATTTTATTTTATTTTTTATTATATTTTGCTTTAACTTTTTTATTTATTTTATTTTTAGATTTTATTTATTTTAGGTTTGCTTTAGATTTTTAGGGTTTAGGGTTTAGGTTGGGTTTTAGGGTTTGAGACAAGGGTTTAGGGTCAGATTTAGGTTTAGGATCAGTTTAGGTCAGGGTAGTTTGGCCTGGGGGCTTAGGTTTTTTTGGTTTTATTTTAGGGTCAGGGTTAATTATTTAGATTTATTTATTTAGGTTTAGGTTTAGGTTTATTTAGTTTATTTTTTATTTATTTTAGTTTATTTTATTTTATTTTATATTTCGATTTATTTTTATTTTTATTTAGTTTAGTTTATTTTTTAGTTTTAGGTTTATTTTTTAGTTTAGTTTTATTTTTATTTTATTTTTTAGGTTAATGTTTTATTTCTTATGTTTAGGTTTAGATTTAGGTTTTTATTTTATTTTTTTAGGTTTAGGTTTTAGGTTTTTCTTTTAGGTATTATTTTGTAGTTTAGATTTATTTTTAGTTTATTTTATTTAATTTAGTTTAAGTTTAGTTTTTTTAAGGTTTAGGTTTAGGTTTAGGTTTAGGTTTTATTTATTTTAGTTTAGGTTTATGTTTATTTTATTTTAAGTTTTGGTTTTTTTTAGTGTTTTATTATTTATTTATTTTAGTTTTAGGTTTTATTTAGTTTTTTATTTTATTTAGGGTTTTGCCACCATCCTTCAAGATCTTTGATGATAGTGGGAACCCACGATAACACATTGCACACTTTAAAGTCGTTGTAACATATGGCGAACCGCTTCTCTTCTACCCTTGTAGCTAGCCTATTCATTTGATTGATACATTGAACTGCCTAATGGTTCGGTGAAGAATTTTCCTGAGTTGGTGTACCTCTTCATCAAGAGGTTTGCTAGAGCTCAGTAGAGGGTGACCGTAGGCAACCTCATTGTAGAGAAACAGAAACTCAACTAGTCCCTTGTTGATTATATTCTCATGTGGCGCAACCTGAGCATGAAATGTAAACCACAGCTGTCGAAAAAACATGCCATTGAGATTCTTCTCAAGAATATCCATGGCCAATAGCCTTCATGCTTAAGGGCTTTACCATCAAAACATTCGAGAAATTAATCAACAAGGCAGCTAGCCTACAAGAGGAAGCCAAACAGTTGCTCTTTCCCGCCAAATCATCTAGGCCCAAGCCGCTGAAGGTGTTTGAGAAGAAGCCAGGGACAGTTATGTCAGTGGATAGAGGGAAGCAGCCAGACAGAGTGTAGTATGAGAGACTATGAGCTCAACAACCTTCATTGCCACCTCCATTTCCACCACCTCGACCATCATACCAACCACTGTAGCTGCCACAATGATAATTTCCACCACTCAAGTTCTACCTAGCGGTATTCATATTCATCACTAGGTAGATACTTTCCACCTACTCTACCGAGATTGATTACATTCATTCAAGAGGTAGTTGCCGAAAAATCTTAAGAATCTCTTAAAGAAACCCGACTTTAGTTACCAAAGGCTCACGAGAGGAAGTGGGCAAGAGTGATGATCCTAGCTATGCCCCACCCACCACATGTTAGGCCCTGTCTTAAGGGATTGTATCACTTCTAACGATTTGCTTGAGTGCAGCTATAATTTGGGAGCCATAGTTATCCCTAAGGAATACTTATTAGAACAACCATCCAAATTGCTAGAGTAATCCTTGGGGATACAGTGATCCTCTTAAGAGTAAAGAAGGTTAGATATCTCCCATCTGAATTTCTAAGAAGATCATTTCTAAGATCAAGAAGTTTTCCTTACAGGCAGTCAAACCTCCAACACCAAGGTTTTCTAGTTGAAAGGATAACTCTGGGAGGGTCCTATAGCACAGTGACTCACCATGCCTGGGATATTCTAATAGCAAAGCCACCGTTCGAGTCTTGTACTCCCTCCACCATTGTAGTTACCACCTCTTCTGCTTGCTCCTCTTCTATCGATAAGAGCATTGAATCTATGGAAAAGGGAATAAAATCCCTTACTCTGCTTACTTTACTTAATTTCTATCATGACTTCCACCCAAAAAGAAATTAATGAAGAAGGTTGATTATACTTATATATTATCTATTTCTAATCCTCTTTATTTTATTCTTATTGAAAACTCTCTGAGTCTAAATAAAAATAATAGATATAGTAGTTTTGATCCTTTCTTTTCATATTCAGAGTCAGACTATCCTTCTTTGAATCAAGCAAGTTCACCTCTTGAGATTGACTTGGAGTCAACTAACTCTGAGGATCCCATAGAAGAAGCTATAGGTATGCTCGATGAGAAGGTAGAACTTTTCACAATCTCATCATTCCAAGAAGTCACTGAAGTCATTCTATGCAATCGCAAAGTTCTACCTATTAGGGTAGCACCTCAGGATAAGGGTAAGTAAGTCATTAGTTCCAGGGAGCAGATAACCCCTCCATAGGATGGTCCACCCATGGATACTTGTGGATCACCAAGCCAAAGTTCATTATAATGTACTAGCTCACCTTACAAAGTTTTCGCTAGTTAACCATATAACACCTTCTTATCCAAATATGATGGAATCTCTAATCAAGGCCTTACTTGATCTATAAATATGTATAGCTTAGTCACCGCTACTAAAGAAGAGGCATGCCCAAAGGACATCTTAGAGTTACATTCAACGATGAAGACTTACTTTAGGATCACCACAACTCTCTTTACATTACAATGGATGTTGGTAGATACAGTATCGAGTTGCTGACCTGTGTATTCCAACATTATGAGTCTAAGAACCCTTGCCTAGTGGGGTGTACTTTTGAGGAGATCTACAACATTGAGGTTTGATGTACTATCTTGAAAGATAGAGGCATCACCCCTTATAGTGAGCGTAATCATGTAATAAGGACTCCTAAGGAATGATGGGTCTTTAATGTACCAGAGATTTTTCCTCTACTTTACATTGAATAATAAAGTAGGGTTTATATTAAACTAGGTTCTTAAGTTTCTTATGGACACAAGCTTCCATAGTTAATTACATCTTAGGAAATAAAATTTCCTAAGAATACTTTTGATTAAAGTAGACAATTATCATCTCCAAATATTTCAAGGTTATACTATCAATGGATTAGTTGTATTATGAAAATCAATTAGGAAAGTTCAAGGAGAAGATTTATTTTTGGAATCTAAATGAAATAAGTAAGAAATGGCCTAGTGAGCATTCCAATATATCCTATGATTGGGCTTTATAATTTTGAAGTTGAGGAGATTTATATGTTTTGAGTTGATATTTAATTAGATTACTAGTGCTTATAATCCACCAACATAAGGTTGTGGGAATGCTTAAGAGGTGAGAATTTATGCACATAGCCTGAAAGAAATAGCTACCTCGAATCCTAAATCTCAAGATCTTTAGTACGAGCTAAAGCATGACTTAAATCTAAGCGATAGGTGGACATAAAGGTTTACCGCCATAAGAGAGAATAAATTGTCCAACTTCTAGACTTATAAGTGCTTGGAGTGGCCGTTAGCTAACTCCTCCTATGATTTTAAATCCATGTAGTATGGTCTTATGAATTGCAATATAGCTAGGGTAGTTATTTAATTAGAAATAGACTAAATTCCTAAACACACTCCCTAAGAGACTAGAGCATGAGTGGTATGAGCATATGATTTAATCTATAGATGCAAAATCTTTCCAAATTTTATTTCATTTTAGACACTTCATTTTGATAGAAGCTTTAGAATTTATTATGCATAAATGCATGATGAAATAGGTTATTGGTCAAATCAGCTAGAAAAAGGTGTTCTCCACCATAAGGGATGCCTCATAGTCAAGCATTCCTTTATCATGTTGATGGAGATCCTTCATGTTCAAGAGATAAAGAATATGCATGGATGATGTAAACATACAACCATATAGCTAAGAGGTTGCTAAATCTTTAATTATCTTATTTATGTCTTAGGTTTTATGATGAGGTTATGAGTTATTTAAAATTTAGTTATGAGTGATTAGAAAAGTTATTTTTATCCTAGGAGCCTAATTGTTTCCAAGCCACACATTAAAGCATCAACCATTTAAGTAATTATGAAAATGATGCCATCCTAATGCGCAATGTAAACATAACATCAAACAATTATATAAAATATCATAAAATAATGCATATAACGATTACAACCCAAAGAGAGAAAAGATGGGTAATCTACCCTTAAAACTTGGAATATGAAAGAATAATTATAATTGTATTAAATGCTATGGGGGGTCTTCTTTCTTCAAAGGCATCACAGGACACCCTAGGACAAAGCCTTCTGGCCATTGCTCATCCTAATCCCCCATGACACTAATCCTATTTTACTGTGAAAATTACATTTATGTGGGAAAAGTAAATCTAACTACACCTCCATAATAGTGGTTAGCTAAATATACATATAATCCCAACCAGTTGTATTTATAATTTGGATATAGTAACCTACACATGGGCAACTATTCCCAATTGTAACTTGGATTATACTTAAGGATTTAAGAAACTTGCAAAAAAAAGCATTCACATTTATTTTAAGCATCCCTTAACCCTATAGAAAACATGATTAAAGCTAATATTATCCTATCATCCAAATTTCTGAAATATACATCCTAACATCCAATCTAAAATAATATAACATAAAACAAAACATACATCATATCATACACCATTCTAACTTAGAACTATATGTGGTGACTTAATTATAATGTGTGTATTAAGGCTTGTGTGGTAAGCCTTGTTAGGCATTAGTGTTGTATTTTCTAAGTATAGAAGGATTCAATTAAACATGAAAGGTTGATTTCACTTGAAGTAGTTTAATTGATTTGAGAATTTTAATTTGTGTTTTCTTTTGTTTCATTTAGTTACACTTAGCAACTAAGTGTTTTAAAAAGAGAAAAAGAGTATTGCCCTCTTTCATCTCTACCTTAAGTCACTTTCTAAAGTATATTAGTTTGATTTAGTTCTCTTTAGTGAAGGCCTTATTAAATGATTTAATTAATCCTAAGTATAAGTTCAATTTAAATAATCCTATTCAAAATGAAAGACATCTTAAGATTAATTTAATTGAATTATACCAGATCACATATATTAAATCATTCCTTTCCATCTCATATAACATGCATATGATTTACCTCTATATGCAAAATATATTTTAGCAAACTTAAATGATCAATGTATGTGTATGTCTAGAATTTATATTTTATTTGATTGTAATTTTTAAACATATTAATTTAAAACTTTATCTAAATTCTTATACAAAAAGATCATAAGAATGAAATTAAATAGGCATATCCTATTGTTAAACCTAGAAAGTGAGGTAATCAAATGACCTTAGCTAGCTAAAGCCTTGTATTCTCGAGATGTCTAGACTATATACCCATTTGCATTCAAACATATGTAAATTCGTATACATGAACATAAGAAGTAACCTCCAAATTATATGGCTAATTAATTAAACAACTTAGTCAATTATGAATGCATGCAATTTTAATGTAAAAATGGGATTTTCATTCACTAATCACATATTATACATGTACAAAGATATAGACAAGTACATGTCATGAAACCAGAGAAGTGATGTAACAAATGACCTCCTTGGGGCTAACTAAAGCCTCATATTCCCAGGATGTCTAGACTATATACATGCTTTTCTTGGACACACATGGATGTATACATAAATGAGGGAAAAGAAAATCATGCAAAGAATGTAAACATTTTTTTTGATTAAATCATTTATATATATGAATTAAAGCTCTATCCAAATTCTAATGTTGAAATATAAAAGAATGAAATCAAATGGGTATGTGCTATTGTTAATTAATTAAAAAGGGTGAAATGAACTTAGGCAAAGGGGTTCCAACCCTATTCCTTAGTTCACTTACTATTGAAAAATAATTAATAAACTTAATTAACCAATTTATTACTATTCATGAAATTAATTAATTATTAATTAACTTAAAAGAGTAGTTAAGTTTTAATTAGTCAATCTTTTTAATTAAGTGAGCAATAAATCCCAAGAAAATCATGGGAGGCAGAGGTCATCCCAGTAAATTAACCCATAAAATTTAGGATAAATTGCTCAAGTAATTAAAAAGTAATTAAGCTAATTATTTTTCAATTAAACATTAATTACTATTCAAAATTAGTTAAGATAATTTTTAATTAATTCTCCTCTAAAATACCTTTAAAATGAGTATTTATTTGCATTTTTTATTTCTATATGATTTTTTATGATTTTTAGAAGTTTTAGCCATTAAAAATGATTAATTAAGCCTAATCCAATTAGCACCGCATGGCGCGTTGATGCAGTGCAATTTCCACGTAGCGTCATGTGATTGGCTACTTAAAACTTATCCGACTTAATGCTTATGTGGCTACGACAAACACACTTTCTCGTTTGTTGTTCGATCTAAGATCGAATGACTATGGTTAATCCCATAGCTTAATAGGATTAAATCAAATAATGACCGTCCATTTCGATCACTTAGAATGGACGGTGCCTATTCTAACATCATGCTAGTGAGGGAGAATGGAGCCTGTTCACCATTGCTCACTTGATCTATGCTAACCCGAGTGTAAATCAACTCCAAAAGGATCCCACACCTTCACGACATCAATCATAAGAGATCCAATAGTCAAGATCACACGAGATGCAAGTTTTCTTCAAAAATCTCGAACATATTTTTGGCTACGGATCAGTTTTGGAAGCATACCTCACCAGAGCTCAAGACTGATGGCTCAAACGATTGAAGAAGCATCATCTAGTGGAGACGAAGCTCTATTGAGCAGCAATTGGATCAATTCCTTGATGTTCACATGAAAGGCCATGAATCGATTATTTGGAGCTCGGCTTTGATCAAAGTCCCACCTTCGGTGCTCGAGAAGCTTGGGAGATGATTCATTCTTGCTCGATCAGGTGTAGGGAAGGTGCGTGCAAACTAAATCTACGTTTGATTGAGAAATGGGAATGCTAGGTCAAAAATTTGAGTGTACTATTTTTGGATGGACTAGAATGGAATTTTCTGATAGAGGAACGAACTTGGGAGCTTAGGGAATGGCTCTAGCAGCTTGTATTGGGTAGCAAGGGCTTTGAGGAATGATTTCTGTGTGTGTTTGAGTGGAAATCAGGGTGTGTATACCCCTGTCTAACTTGATCGGATGGTAGGATAGGGTATGGCTTATAGCTATGGGTTTCAAATGCTCAAATGGGGAGGGTGAGGTGATTTCACCTCCCATGGGTCATGGCTGACCCAACCACCCTTTGGGTCAGATTGGGCAGTGTCCTAGGTGCCTAGTTGGACCATTGGGAGATTACCAAGTTGTTAAGAAATGGAAATGACCACTTACATGGGTGATTTGTCTCATGTGATGCCCTTGACCCAAGGGTAGAATGATTATTTAGCATTGGATTTGATTTGGGAATATTAGAAATGAGCCAAAAGTTGGTTAGCCTAAATTTCAAGTCAGTTGGAGTTAATTTGGTTAAGCTTGGCTCAAATTGACTAATTTAGGTAAAATTAGGTTAGGTTGGGTCAGGTTGACCAACTGATCAAATTGGGTCAAACCAAGGGTTGGATAAAGTTCAAATGATCATTTCAGATATTTTGGTTCAATTAGTTTGGTTTAGTTTTGCTTAGATTTGATTTTGGCTCATTTGAATTCATTTGGGTCAAATGGGTTAAGCTGACCAATTTGACCAAATTGGCCAAATTGGCTTAAGTTGGATGTTGGTTTGGGTTTAGTTGACTAATTGAAGATGATTGTAGGCTTTAGTTTCAATTAATTTGGATTTGGTTTTGTTTTAGGCTAACTTGGACCTTTACATCAATTTGGGCTAAGTAGGTCATTTGGGTTCAGTTGGGTCCGATCATGATTTGGTCAAGTTCAACTACCAATTTGGAATGAATTTTAATCATTAGTTGCAATCAATTTGGTTTATATTTTGATTTGAGCCAATTTGGTTTTTTAGGTCAATTTGGATCAACTTGGGTCAAGAGGTCCAAGTGGGTTTGGTTTGACTCAATTGAAGGTCAAGTCATATTCAAATATTAATTATGATTTGGTATGAATCATTGGTTTCAAGGGTTTTGGCTTAGGTTGCAATTTGGATAGTTTGGGTTCATATGGTTTAAGGGGTTGACTTGGTCAAATGATGAATTTGCCTTGGTTTGAGCTAATTTATGATAATTGATCAATCTAGGGTGATCAATAATCATGATGTGGGGTTTTGATGGGCTTACTTCAATCTAATTTGGGTAGGATTAGAACTTAGCTCAAATAGGTCAAATTGGCCACTTTGGGTTTAGTTGGCTTAATTTTGGGCTGAGTTTTATTTAGTTAAGTTTATATATATATATTTGGTATTAATATATAAATTTAATTGCATTGGTTCAAATGAGTTTTGGTTCATTTGAACATTTCAAGTCAAGTTGGGTTTGACTTGGGTTGATTTTGGTTTGGCTTGATGATTGTAGATTTAATTTATATTTGTGAATATAATTGAAGGTATGATTGATTCATGAGAAAATAAATTGAATTTGGGTTTTGGAATGAAGGAATTAGGCTAAGTCCATGAAGTTGGGTCATGTGGCTTAGGTTTGGATTTTATTCAGTTTGATTTTGTTTTGATGATTTAAATGTATATTCCATTTAACTTTGTGAAGATGATTGAAAATATGATTCATTTGTGAGAAAATCAATTGAGTTTGAATTTATTTGGTTTAAGATTTGGCTAAGTCCATGGATAAGTCATATGGCTTAGGAAGGGTTTTGATTTAATTTGATTTAGTTTGATTTAGTTTTGATCATTTGAATGTAACATGATTAAAGATATAAATTGATTATGAGAAAATCAATTGATTTTGGATTGATTTATATTAAGATTTGGCTTTGTCCATGGGATAGGTCATATGGCTTTAGAAGGGTTTCAAGTTTGGATTTTATTATGGGATTCAATCATTTGGTTTTGGAATTTGTGTTTAGATTTAGATTTGAATTTGATGTTTGAATTGAACTTGAGGTTTGGTTTGAGAAGGTGAACATGGATTAGATTTGGGTTGTATGGTAGTGGATTATTCTAAGGCATAACCTAATCCTATGGTTAACCCTTCTAAGTCATTAGGCTTAGATTTAGTTTTACCTATTAGAAGTGTATTATGATTAGGAAGTCTTAGTGTCTAGAAAACATCTAATTCTAAGATGGGAAGATTAAATTTGCACTCAGAGATTAACAGGCCTTAGTTCCATAGTTTTGCCCTGAAATAGATGATTGGAAGACCCCAAGTTTCACATTATAGACTTGATACATCTTTCAATGCTTTTCTTGGGAGAACATGGATACACGAGAATAATATAGTTCCATCCTCTCTACATCAGTGTACAAAGTTTATGAGAGGTGGTATTGTCTACTGTGTTAAAGGAGATCTCAAGCCATTTATAGTTCATGAGGTCAACATATCTGAGGATGATACTTACTACCTCCCTTAAAATCAACAAGTCTATTCTCGTAAACTTGCCAAAATTTAGAAATAAAAGAAAAATAAAAAAAAAAGAAAAGAAAGAGAAAAAGAAAAAGCAAAGAAAAGAGAAAAATGAAAAAGATAACAATATGGAGCAGAAATAGACTTGGAGGAGGAAGTAGAGCCTGACATTATATTCCACCCACAGTTTGTTACTCCATTTGAACATATGGGTAATATGACCGACATCCATAAAGGAAGATGCTAGTTCAGAGGTAGTCCTAGAGGTGTAAAACTTTTTTATTGGCCACCCAATAGAAGATATGTCCCAACTACTAGGAATACACCTACTATCTATATAGACTTAGAATCTAGTTCATAAGATGAGTCTTATATGGTTAGCACACTAGCCAGCTCTTCTCAGTAGTAGATGCCTTTAGAGGTGACACTTGAGCTAGATAGCCATGAAGATCGGGCTCCAAAGAAAAGCATAAATGTATCTAAGTCTATATGTGAAACAATTAGGCATCAGTTGGGAACCTTAGCTCTAACCCCACTTTCCTTTCAAAAGCGAGGGTTTGTAGAAGCCCCTAAGTCATCCAAGTGTGAAGACGAGAGGTTCTTTTGGAAGCATCATCCTCAATTCAAGAAGTTGATGTAGAACTTGAGGATGATTCATATAAAATTTAATAGAATTACCTTTTGATTGGTAGTCTTGTGTTCATAATTTAGCAAAGAAAGGGTTAATCCACATACTTGGTCACATAGACTACTTCAAAAGAATATGTAAGAATAGATGCAAAAGCTCTCAATCAAGGCCGACTAAGATTGATAGTGGGTCCAAATGATGATGATGATTATTAGTCATCACCAATCATTTGGAATTGATAGGTTCTTTTCAAATCACATTAACTCATATGAGGAGTTATGCTTAGAAACTTTAGATGATCTAGATGATTTTAAAGTCAAAGATGTACTACTAGAGTTCAAAGAAGATATCAAGTCAACCATCGACGAGCTCAAGGAAATCAACTTAAGAACTGAAGAAGATCCATTCTCGACATACATCAGTTATTTGTTGAATGAAATTGAAACTAATGACTTAGTTAGGCTATTAACTGAGTTTAAGGACTACTTTGCATGGAGTTATGAAGAGATGCCTGGATTGGCTCCTAACATATCGGTCCATAAACTATTAATAGAGACTACTGCTAACCCTATCAAGTAAGATCCTAGACGTATGCGATTAGACATAGAACAACAGGTCATTTCTGAAGTCAAGAAATTGATCGATGCTGGCTTCATTTGAGAACAACATTACCCTCCTTGGTTAGCCAGCGTCATCCCAATTAAAAAAAAAGAATGGCCAAATTTACATATGGGTCAATTTTAGGGATTTAAATAAGGCATGTCCAAAAGATAAATTTCCACTACGATTCCCAGAGCTGATGGTGGACATCGCCTCATCCTATACAGTCTTCTCTTTGATGGATGGTTCATATGGATATAACTAATTAAATATGGTTCTTGAAGATGAAAGAAACACTATTTTTCAAACCTCGATCAAAATCTATTACTATAAGTTCATGCCTTTCAGCCTTAAAAATGTTGTTACTACATACCAGTGCGCTATGACTTGAATCTTCGATGAACTCATTCATTCATCATCATGTTGATCATTAAAAGTAGAGAAAAGGAAGACCATCTCTTTGGCTTGAGAGTAGTTTTCAAATAGTTAAGATAATTTAACCTCAAAATGAACCCCTGAAGTGAGCAATCAGAGTAACTTCAAAGAAATTCCTTAGGTTCATTGTCCGACACCAGGGATTCAAAATTGATCTATAGAACATCAAGGCGATATTAGAAATGCCACCCCCTAAAAGTTTAACTCAACTTAGATCATTCTAAGTGTAGTTGGTATTTTTAAGATGCTATATATCCAACCTATCGGGAAGATGTCAGCCATTGTCAGCACTTATCAAAAAAGACACCAAGTTCAAGTGGGATGACAAGTGTGAGCATGCCTTAGAAGACATCAAGCATTACCTGATGATGTCGCTAGTCCTAATAGCCCCTATCCTAGGCAAGCTGCTCATACTTTTCACTGCTACATTAGATGACTCATTTGGTGCTTTGTTGGTTCAAGCCAATGATGAAAAGATGGAAAATGCACTCCACTACCTCACTCATCATCTAATCCATTCTATGACTAATTATCCACCCATTGAGAAGCATAGCCTAGTTTAATCTTTGCATCCCAAAGCTACAATACTACATGCTTTCTCATAAGGTAAACTTAATCTCTAGGATTAATCCACTAATATCTCATGACATGGTCAAACCATTACAAATTGACATGATGATCCAGATCCTTTCATAGTTTGACATTACCTTTATAACCTCTGCGGTGAAAGGACAAGCACTAGCAGATTTCATAGCAGCACACCCACTTCTTGCTGACTCTCCACTTAGTGATGATCTTCTAGATGAATAAATCATGAACTTAAGGGATACTAGCATTCACTGCTGGGAGATGTGCTTTGATGGTGCAGCTTCCTCTTAAATAGGAGAAGAACCACAATCTACTATTCTTCAAAAGTCAGAGGTAGAAATAGTTCTCTTAACTCTGGACTGTGATGTGATGAGATTCTCATATCATCTATCCAATCCTTGCACCAACAATGAAGCCAAATATGAGGCTCTGATTGTCAGTCTAGAGTTAGCCATTACTCTAAGCATCCAGAACATCAACATCTTTGAGGATTCTCAGTTAGTTATCAACCAAATCATTGGGTTCTATAAGGTTATAAACTGAAGCTCCATCATTATGATAAGTACACCATGGAGTTGTTGGCCCAAATCCCAGAGGTTACCATTTATAAGATTCCTCAAGGAGAGAACACCATAATGTATGCTTTAGCCAAGCTTTCCAAAGAGTTGGCATGTAAGGATGAGTCCATATCAATAAAGGTATAGACAAGTCTTATCCTTATTGATATTGAACTCATCAAAAGTACTCTTGAAGGGAGGTTGCCATTTCCAAGAAGGACAAGGAGTTAGATTAGAGGCAACCATTCATGGATTACTTAAATAAAGGAAAACTACCAAGAGAAGTCCCAAGCCCATCAGATGAAGCAGAGAGCACTTTCCTATCGTCTTGTGGATGGTGTCTTATATTGATGATCTTTCGATCATATATGGTTACTTTGTCTATACAAGCATGAAGCCTGTATGATCATGACCGAGGTACACTCAAGACTATTTGGAGCCAACCAATATGGTCCGAAGATGAAAGCCAAGATCAAGAGACTAGGATACTACTAGCCATCGATGATCAAATATTGCATGGATATGGCTAGGCGATGCCATCAATGTCGAATACACATTGTGGCCCTACACCAACCACACAACATTCTACATCCTACATTGCCCTCATGGCCATTCGAGTGTTGGGATACCGAAATAATGGATCTGATTGATCCTAATTCTTTCAAGGGTCATCGATTCATCTTAGTTATTACTGACTACTTTTTCAAATGCGCGAAGATGATTTTGCTCAAAGAGGTTACAACTCAGCATGTTCTCCTATTTTTTAGGAACCATATTGTATATAGGTTTAGTGTGCCTCAATAAATTATATTTAATAATGGTACTGCATTCAAGAGCACTGAGATCAACAACTTTGCCTGGATCCATAGTATAGATTGGAGATATTCTACCATCAACTACCCGAGGGTAAATGTCTTAGCAGAAGCCTTCAATAAAACTCTTATCTAAATATTGAAGAATACACTCAACAATAACAAGCGATAGTGGCATCCGAAGTTAGTTAAAACCTTATGGGCCCACTTCACAACATATAGAACTCTAACTCAGTCTACTTTCTCTTTAGTATATGAGTTTGAAGCTATTTTATCATTAGAAGTTCAACTCCCATCACTAAGGATAACTGTGGGTAACAAGATCACAATAGAGCAGAACATCAAGTTGATGTTAGAAGAGATCGAAGGATTGGAGGAGAGAGACTTGCGGGCATGCTAAAACCTCAAGTTGTACAAAGCTAAAATTATTCAAGCTCACAACCAGTTGGTCCATCCTAAAGCTTTTAAAGTAGGTGAAGTTATTTTAGTTTTGAGGAGATTGATTATGGTCTGTCATAAGATGGGAGGCAAATTTGAACCCACTTGGTAAGGCCCTTTTTTCATAGAGAAGCCCTACCATGGAGGATCTTATCAGATTATTAATCATAAGGGAGAGTGCCCAATGCTTCTAATCAATGGGCTCTACTTAAAGAAATATTATAAATCATGTTTGAAAATAATTATCATCAATGAAAATTTCATTTTGAATTCAATCTTTTCCATGTTGAAAGTATTCTTATTTGTGAATCTACCATGATGTTTTTAGGGTAGGTGTAATGAACTTGAGCAACATCCTATCCTTCATCGACATGACACAAACACAAACTACACACAAACATATAAAAAACACATATCTTTTGTCTTGAGCTATTCTGAGTTGAGATAATTCCCCCAATGACACTCACTCAGTAGCTGCTCTAGGTCGGGCTGACATGCTACCCTGCTAATGTGTCACCCTAGCAGTCTTCTTGCTTTGGAGGATGTAAGTCTGCTACGCTTTCCTTCCTTACCCTTGCATCGATGAGTGCCTTGTTAGTTTGGTAGGCTTTTTGTGGGTTTAAGCTACCTCATGTTGGCTTCATTTAAGAGGATGTGAGTCTGCTACGCTTCTTCTTGGATTAGCCTTCATGCACTAATTAGGTCAAGTAAATTTAAAGTTTAAGATGAGTCCCATAGTAGCTCCTTCCCTCCTGACTGCTTCAAGTGTAGGTCCAATCTTTCCTCGGGGCTCCCCACTTAATAGTCACTCTAGGTTAAATAGTATATGTCCCATAGGTGAAAGACTATCCTGATGTTCAGTTTTGCTTGGAAAGTTGTAAGCCTACATGCTCTCTTTCCAGATTGATCATTGCACACTGATGGGCACCTTAGGTTGGTTGGTTCTCACTATGCTAATGGATACACCACTCATGCTAATGAATACAGCTTAGGTTGGTTGGATCTCGCACCTTAGGATACACCACTCATGGTAGATGTAAGTCTGTTACGCTTTCTCCTTGGGTTGGCCATCGTAGACCTATAGGCTTTCTTTTCCAGCTATCGATAATGCCCCTAAGACCTCCCTGTGGGCACTATATTTGGATCACATCTTTTGACCGCATTTAGACACTACCTAGATTACGATAGTTCCCCTTCCTTATAACCACCCCTATGGTTGAAGAATCCATCCTATGGATGTGCATTCTCCTTGGTCTAGTAAATGAGATAGGTCAAGACATAGCCCCTTCTCAGTGTGATCCCTCAAACATAAATAGGGTCCACACAAACAGATAAACAAAATATATATTCACTTGTGGATTAGAAGGACATCCCTAGTGGTACCTTTTCCCAAGCAGTCATCCTATCTTTAGGGCAGTGTCGGCAAAACTCCCTATTGGAATCTCTTGATTACTCTTGAGTTGAAGTCCCGAGCGACATTCCATCAGTAGTCTCCCCTAAGTCGGGTTCTATTTATTGTCTATCAATAGGTCACCACAGCGGTTGTTCCCTTCTTTGGAAGAAGCAAAATCTATGTCAAATTCAAACCTTATCCTCACATGTCATGTCCAATGCATGTGTGATCCCCTAGTAGATCTCCCTCCATGTCCTTGACATGGAATTCTTAGCAAATCTTATTTCTTCTCTTATGCACACCTTTAATACTTCAACCAAAAGCCTACATCATCTTAACATTGTAATCAACATTTTATGATTTGTGATGGTGTAAGCTCAAACTAACTATACAATATCATGCTAAACATATTATATCATAAATTAACACACTATATTATATTATAATATATGATGCTATGTTATAATATATTATGTTATATTATAATTTTCTATAATATATTATATTGCCTAACATTACACCTCATTAGAATCACATAAAAGTAACAAATAATAAAATTTTCTCAAAATATGAATAATGTTCCTTTTGGATGTACAATTGTTTATTTTCTATTATAAATGATAAAAAATAGCATAATTTTGGTGTTGTTTTTTGGTGTGTGCAGATTCTTCCATCTCAACCTTCAAATTAATATTTTTGTGAGTTTTGACCCAATGTATTATAACAAAAGTAAAACAAACTAAATTGTACAATAACATTTAGTAACACACCACCAAATTCATATATATATGAAGTTATATTGTTATGTACATTATATTTTAATATGCTTTCATATAATATATTATCTTATATTACACCTTAAAATGAATCTCTTTAAGCAAAAAATTTATAAAATTTGGTTGAAAAATGAATATTTATTTTGGATTCAAAATTCCATTTTTTTGATTAAATGACAAACCATAGCACACCACCAATGATGTTCCCTAAAGCGTACCTTAAATTTGGCCAAATCCCATCATCTCAACCTATAAATTAGTATTTTATGAATTATACCAGTACAAACCCTACTACATCATGCTATAACAAACTAAAATATGCTAAACAAGAAGTAGCAATACATAATAGTATGTTATAATGCATGATGCTACACTATGTTATGGCATCCTATATTATAATACACTATAACATATTATATTATATTATATTGCATATCACATCCCAAGGGATTGCTTGAGATAAAAAATCATAAAATTATTCTAAAAAAACTATAAATTCTAGACATTTCACTTAAATATTTTTAATTGAAACAATATATTATGATGCCATGCTCTGCCTATTATGAATTTGGCAAAATTCATTTTAAAGTCTAAATCAACATTTTATAAATAATGCTAGTGTAGTTTGACTACATGATTGTAAAATATTAAAAGAATTTAAAATGCAGAATAATATATTATAATTTATGATGCTACACTATGCTACAATGTATAATATTTATTTTGAACATAAAATCTTACTTTCTAGACTACAAGTGGCATATAACACCTTTGGTAATACAACCTAATTCCCAATTCAAATTTAACAACTTTCATTATCTGATTTATTAAATCAAAATTTTTATGATTTATATTGATGTAGATAATAGGGCATACTACCATAATATACTAAAATATTTCAAAACATTTTATAACATCCAAAAACACATCACTACATGCTCAAATATATAATGCTACATTATACTATAATATATGGTATTACAATATGATTTAGGGATAGGGTTTAAGGTATCAAAATCTTTAATAGTCAAGGGAAAGTCTCTCGAAGACATTTTCTTTAGCTACCATAACTATGCTATGAATAGGTCATTCTTTATATATACACCTAATGACATCTTTATTCAAAGTTTAGGGTTTAGGGTTAGTTTAGGGATTAGGGTTTAGGATTTGGGATTGGGGTTTGGGGTTTGGGTCAGTTTAGGTTTAGGGTTTTAGAGGTTTTGGGTTTAGTTTAGGGTTTAGGGGTTTAAGGTTTAGGTTTAGGGTTTAGGGTTTTAGATTTAGGTTTAGGGTTTTTAGTAGGGGTTTAGGTTTAGGTTTAGGGTTTTTAGGGTTTAGGGTTTAGGGTTTAAATTTAGGGTTTAAGTTTTAGTTTAGGGTTTAGGGTTTATGATTTAAGGCTTTTATATTTAACAGAGAACAAATTCAGATTCAACATTTCTTTTTTTGATTTCATCAACCCAATAGCAACCCAAGTTTACTAAGACACAAGCGATGACATAGATAAAAAATGAGCACCCATAGAGTAAATCAAAAACACTAGATAAGTTGAACCATCTCTTCTATAGAGACACGGTTCCATAAGTACTAGATCAGATCAGCCATTCTTCAATTTTTGCAGTTCCCATCAGAACCACCCTCACCTCTTGAGTAGTGGGATTCACCATCATATTCCCGATCTCTCCTTCTGCCACGACCATCGTTGTAACCTCTATCTGTCCTCTCACCTCCATAGCCACCAGGTCCACCACCACCTCCAGCAAGAACACCTCCAGATCCCTGCCCCCCCCAAACCATCAGGAGCACCTCCGCCACCTCCACCATAAAATCTAGACTAAGCCTAGTTGACGGTAATGTTGCTGTCATCAAGGTTTCACCCATTATTAGGGTTTAGGATTTAGGGTTTAAAGTTATAGGTTTCAGGGATTAGGGTTTAGGGTTTAGGGTTTGTTTAGAGTTGGTTTTTGGGTTTAGGAGATTTTTAGGTTTAGGGTTTAGGTTTAGGGTTGGTTGGGTTTAGATTTAGGGTGGGTTTAGGATATAGGGTTTTTCTTTAAAATAAAAAGTGAACCACAGTTTAGTTTATTTATTTTTTTATTTATTTATGTGAGTTTGTTTTATTTTTCTTTATTTAAGTTTATTTTATTTTATTTAATTTTATTTATTTATTTTAGGTTTATTTATTTTATTTTAGGTTTTTTATTTTATTTTTAGGTTTAGGTTTATTTTTTAGTTGAGTTTTATTTTTATTTTATTTTTTGGGTTTAGGTTTTATTTTTTAGTTTTAGGTTTAGGTTTAGGTTTATTATATTTTTTAGGTTTTAGGTTTTTAGGTTTATTTTAAGGTTTAGGTTTATTTTTAGTTTATTTATTTTATTTAGTTTTAGGTTTAGGTTTAATTTCTTTGTTTTATATTATTTTATTTAGTTTATTTTTAGTTTATTTTATTTTGTTTATTTTATTTTATTTGGTTTAGGTTTTTTTTAGTTTAGTGTTTTGGATTTATTTTATATTTAATTTTAGGGTTTATTTTTATGTTTATTTCTTAGGTTCAGGTTTTTATTTAGTTTTTATTTTATTTTATTTTTAGTTTTAGTTATATTTAAGTTTTATTCTTTTTTATTTTATTTTTACTTTAGTTTAAGTTTTATTTTATTTTATTTTATTTTATTTCCAAATTTATGTTTAGGTTTTATTTTATTTTATTTTTAGGTTTAGGGTTTTATTTATTTTATTTTAGGTTTCTTTTAGTTAGGCTTTAGGTTTTAGGATCAGGGTTTAGGGTTTGGCCTATGGGATTTTAGGTAGGGTTTATGGTTAGGATTTAGGATTTAGTGTTTAGATTTAAGGTTTGGTTTGCTCAGTGGTTGGGAGTTAGAAGGTCATGACAGTTTAGGGTTTAGGATCTTTTTAGCTCAGTGGAGTTTTTAGGCCAAGATTTAGGATTTAGGAGGTTGGGTTTTGGTTTAGGGTAGGTAGGTTAGTTTATAGGTTTATTTTATGGTTTCTTATTCTTTCAAATAAGCAAACCCATAGATTGGATTATTTAGTTTACTTTAAATTTATTTTAGTTCATTTTTATTTAGGTTTATTTTCTTTTAGTTTGGTTTTATTTATTTTACTTTAGGTTTTCATTTTAGTTTATTTTTAGGTATTTATTTATGTTTATTTTAGTTTATTTTATTTTATTTTATTTTTAGGTTTAGGTTTAATATTTAATTTTGGTTTAGTTTATTTTAAATTTTTAGTATAAGTTTTAATTTTGTCTTTAGGTATAGGTTTTAGGTTTTATTTTAGGTTTATTTTGGTTTTATTTTTAGTTTAGGTGTAGGTTTATTTTTATATTATTTTATTTTATTTACTTTAGGGTTTAAGTGTAGTTTATTTTAGGTTTTATTTATTTTAATTTAGGTTTAGGAATATTTTATTTTGTTAATTTTAGATTTAATTTTTTTTTTTAGTTTAGGGTTTATTTTTATTTGTTATTTATTTTTATGTTTATTTTTTAGGTTTAGGTTTTCATTTTATTTTTATTTTATTTTTGGTTTATTTTATTTTTATTTTACATTTTGTTTTTATTTTATTTAGGTTTTTCATTTTTTAGTTTATTTTATTTTTTAGTTTAGTTTAGGTTTTTATCCACATTAATTTATTTTAGTTTTTATTTTTGATTTTATTTTCTTTTTTATGTTTAGTTATAGGTTTAGGTTTTTAGTTTAGGTTTTATTTTATTTTATTTATTTTTTTTATTTATTTATTTTATTTTAAGTTTTATTTAGTTTGGGTTTGGTTTTAGGTTTTAGGTTTTATTTTAGTTTGTTTTGAGTTTAGGGTTTAGGTTTTAGGGTTTATCATTTAGGGTTAGGGTTTTAGGGTTTAGGGTTTATGGTTTAGGGTTTAGGGTTTAAGATTTGAAGGTTTAGTGTTTAGGGTTTAGGGTTTTAGGGTTGTGGTTTAGGTTAGTTTGTTTTAGGTTTTGTGGTTTTAATTATAATTTTAATTTATTTTATTTTTTAAATTAAGTAAACTAGTAGGTTTAGGTTTATTTAATTTATTTAATTTATTTTAGTTTATTTTAATTTTAATTTTTATTTAGGTTTAGTTGAATTTTTAGTTAATTTTATTTATTTATTTTAGGTTTTTTTAATTTAATTTAGGTTTTTTATTTTATTTTATTTTTTAGGTTTAAGTTTATCTTAGGTTTATTTTTTTAGTATTATTTTATTTTTATTTTTATTTTTTTATGTTTAGGTTTTATTTTTTTATTTTTAGGTTTAGGTTTAGGTTTATATTTTATTATTTATTTTAGGTTTTAAGTTTTATTTTAGGTTTCTATTTTAGGTTTTATTTTTTATTTTTAGGTTTATTTTTAGTATTTTATTTTATTTTTGGGTTTAGGTTTATAGTTTTTTTGGTTTTAGTTTATTTATTTTAGTTTTGTTTATTTTAGTTTAGGTTTATGTTTATTTTATTTTGTTTATTTTAGGTTTAGTTTTCTTTATTTTTAGGGTTTAGGATTTATTTTTATTATTTTTTTTATTTTTCAGGTTAAAGTTTTTATTTAGTTTTAATTTTATTTTATTTTTGTTTATTTTATTTTTATTTTAGGTTTAGTTTTTATTTTATCCAGGTTTTTTATTTTTTATTTTATTTTATTTTTTAGGTTTAGGTTTAGGTTTGGGTTTTAATTTATGTTTATATTTTACTTTAATTTTTTTTTAGTTTTGTTTAGGTTTTTCATTTTTTTATTTTTAAGTTTAATTTAGTTTAGGTTTAGCTTTTTAGATTTTTTTCGGTTTATGGTTTAGGGTTAGTTGAGGGTTTAGGGTTTAGGGTTTAGAGTTTAAAATTTTAGGGTTTAGGGTTTGGGGTTTATGATTGAGGCTTTAAGTTTTAGGTTTTGGGTCCAGGTTTTAGCTTAGGGTTTAGGGTTTTTGGTTTTTTATATATATTTTTACAAAGAATAAATTTAGATTCAACATTTCTTCTTTTTGATTTTATCAACCAAGTAACACTCCAAGTTTTCTAAGACATATGTAATGACATAGATAAAAATGAGCACACATAGAGTATAACCAAAGGCATCCATAGTCCAGATGATGTCTGCCTTCTCAGTCCAGCCCCATGAGAACCACCAGTGAACCTCCATTGCTCCTCCCACCTCCATAACCACCACTACTCCGACCACCACCTACATATCCACCAGCACCTCTATTTCTCCCACCACCACTATGATAATTGCCACCTCCTCCTTCACCTCCACCGCCAGATCTAGACTGAGTCTGGTTGACGGTGATGTTCCTGCCATCAAGGTTCTGCACATTCTTAGAGTTTAGGTTTAGGTTTAGGTTTATTAGGTTTTATGGTTTAGGTTTATTTTTTTAAATTTATTTAGTTACTTTAGGTTAGGTTTAAGGTTTAGGGTTTAGGGTTTAGGGTTAGGGTTTAGGGTTTAGGGTTTAGGTTTATGGTTTGTGGGGTTTTAGGTTTAGGTTTTAGGTTTTATGCTTTAGGTTTATGGTTTAGGGTTTTAGGATTTATGATTTAGGGTTTAGGGTTTAGCTGTTGTTATATTTAAGGTTTAGGGTTAGGGTTTAAAGTTTTAAGGTTTAGGGTTTAGAGTTTAGTTTTTTAAAATTTAAGTCAAATAGTTTAGTTTATTTTATTTTTTCTTTTATTTATTTAGTTTAGGATTTTTTTTTTTCAAATTTACTTTTAGGTTTAGTTTATTTTTTTTTATTTTTTTTATTTTAGGTTTAGGTTTAGGTTTAATTTATTATTTTAGGTTTAGGGTTTGGTTTTTATTTTAGGTTTTAACATTATATTTTTTAGTTTAGGTTTGGTTTATTTTAGTTGATTTTATTTTATATAGTTTAGGTTTAGGTTTAGTTTTTTTATTTTAGTTTAGTTTATTATATAGGTTCAGTTTATTTTATTTTGTTCTATTTATTTTTATTTTAGGGTATGTTTTTATTTTTTGTTTAGGGTTTGCATTTTATTTTTATTTATTTATAGGTTTAAATTTTATTTAATTTTATTTTATTTATTTTATGTTTTATTTTATTATTATTAGTTTTAATTTTATTTAGGTTTTTAATATGTTTATTTTATTTAGTTTAGGTTTTATTTTATTTTAATGTATTTTATTTTCTTATTTTATTAATTTTAGGTTTAGGTTTATGTTAGTTTAGGTTTAATTTAATTATTTTTTAATTTATTAGGTTTAGTTTTTTTAATTTATCTTATTTTAGGTTTTTTATGTTAGTTTAGGTTTTAGTCGTTTAGGTGAGGGTTTATTAGTTTACAGTATTTAGGGTTTAGGATTTTATTAAGAGGTTTGGGAGGTTGGAGGGTTTAGGTTTAAGATTTATGGCTCAGTGATTTTATTGGGTTTTGGGTTTGGGGTTTAGGGTTTATAGTGTTATAGGTTTAGGGTTTTAGGGTAAGATTTTAGTTTAGGATTTAGGGTTAGAGTTAGTTTAGGCTCAGTTTAAGTGGTAGATTTAATGGTTAGGTTTATTTTATAGTTTAGTTAGGGTCAAGATTTAAGAGTGGGTTAGGGCCCAGTGGGGTTTATTGGGTAGGGTTTTTAGTTAGTATATAGGTAGGTGCAAGTTTAGAACCCAAAGAGGGTTAGTTGGCTTAGGGTTTAGAGTTTAGGATCAAGATTAGGGTTTAGATTTAGGTTTAATGTGATTTTTTAAATACAACCCATAGGTTTAGGTTTTTTTAATATATTTAGTTTATTTTTTTAATTATTTTAGTTTATTATTTTTATTTAGTCTTATATTTTATTTTTATTTAGTTTATTTTATTTATTTTAGGGTTTTATTTCAATTTATTTTTAGGTTTAAATTTTAGGTTTATGTTTATTTTAATTTAATTTTATTTTATTTTATTTTTAGGTTTAGGTTTTATTTTTTTATTTAGTTTAGGTTTAGATTTTATTTTATTTTTAGGTTTAGGTTGAGGTTTTATTTTATGTTTATTTTTAGGTTTAGATTTATTTTTAGTTTATTTTATTTTATTTAGCTTAGGGTTTAGGTTTAAGTTTAGGTTTTATTTATTTTAGTTTAGTTTATTATAGTTTAGGTTTGGGTTTATTTTATTTTGTTTATTTTATGCTTTTTTTTAGTGGTAGGTTTTATTTATTATTTTTAGGTTTATTTTTAGGTTTATTTTTAGGTTTAGGTTTTATTTAGTTTTATTTTATTTTTAGGTTTATTTTATTTTTATTCCTCATTTAGCCTTTATTTTATTTAGGCTTTCTATTTTAAAATTTATTTTATTTTTTAATTTAGTTTAGGTTTTTATTTATTTTATTTTAGTTTATTTTTTATTTTTTTGTTTTATTTTATTTTAGTATTTTATCTATGTTTAGGTTTTCATTTATTTTTTTAGGTTTAATTTAGTTTTAGATTTAGATTTTTATGGTTTAGGTTTAGTGTAGGGTTTAGGCTTAGGTAGTTTAGGGTTAGGGTTTGGGTTTAGGGAAGAGTTTTATAAGGTCAGTGGTTTTTTTTAGGTTTAGGGTATGGAGGGTGTGAGTTTAGTGGAGTTCATTGATGGGGTTTTATTTATTCATTTAGGGTTTAGTTAGGTTTAGGTTTGGGTAGGGAGTAGTGAAGTAGTGGATAAATTTAGAGATTTTAGTTTTAGAATCAGATTTAAGTTTTGGTTTTAGATTTAGAGATTTAGGTAGGCAGGTAGTAGTTTAGTGTTAGTTTAAAGTTTAGGGTTTAGTAGGTTTAGGGGTGTGGTTTAGGTAGGGTTTATTAGGTTTATTTATTTATTTATGTTTATTAATTTTTTATTATAAAAGTTTACATTTAGGGTTTAGGGTTCAAGTTTTCATTTAGGGGTTAGGTTTTTTAGTTTTTTTTAATAGAGAACAATTTTATATTCAACATTTCTTCTTTTTGATTTCATTAACCAAGTAACACACCAAGTTCTCTAAGACATAAGCGCCAACATAGATTAAAAATGACATTGGTTAATGGTGATGCCATCGAGGTTCTGCCCATTCTTAGGGTTTAGTCTTATGTTTAGGTTCATTAGGTTTTAGGTATAAGTTTATTTTTTAAATCATTTAGTTAATTTAGGTTTAGGTTTGGGGTTTAGGGTTTAGGGTTTAGGATTTGTTTATTTTAGGATTTATTTTTAGGTTTAAGGTTTAATATTTAAGGGTTTATAATTTAGGGTTTAGGGTTTAGGGTTTTTAGTAACGCTTATTTTACATTTTAGGTTTAAGATTTTTTTTTATTTTTTTTAAGGGAGAACAAACTCAGATTCAACATTTCTTTCTTTTGATTTCATCGACCAAGTAAAACACTGAATTTTCTAAGACATAAGTGATGACATAGATAAAAAATGAGCACGCATAGAGCAAATAATAACCCTAGGTAACTATAACCGTCTCGACTCTAAGGATACAGTTCTAGAAATAGATATTAATCGCTCTTCTCCGATCGGATCAACCGTTAGTTTAAGGTTTATAATTTAGGGTTTAGGGTTTCAGTTTTAAGGTTTAGGATTTAGGGTTTTAGGGTTTACTGTTACGGTTTAGGGTTTAGGCTTTAGGGTTATTTTGGGTGTAGGGTTTACGATTTAGGGTTTAGGGTTGTAGCTTTACAGTTTAGGGTAAGTTTAGGGATTAGGGTTTAGGGTTTAGGGTTTAGGATTTAGGGTTTACGAGTTTTTTTTTTTAAATTAAGTAAACCGTTAGGTATAAGTTTATTTAGTTTATTTATTTATTTTATTTTATTTTTATTTTTATTTTTATTTAGGCTTATTTTGAATTTTTATTTAGTTTAGTTTATTTATTTTAGGTTTATTTATTTTTGTTTAGGTTTTTTATTTTAGTTTAGTTTTTTGGTTTAGGTTTATTTTTTAGTGAGTTTTATGTATTTTATTTTTTTTATTTAGGTTTTTTTTTATTTTAAATTTAGGTTTAGGTTTTAATTTTTTATTTTTCTTAGGTTTAGGTTTTAGGTTTTATTTTAGGTTTATTTTTAGGTTTTATTTTTTTAGTTTAGGTTTAGGTTTAATTTTAGTTTATTTTATTTTATTTGGTTTAGGTTTAGGTTTAGTTTATTTAGGTTTGGTTTAGGTTTTATTTATTTTAGTTTAGTTTAATTTATTTTAGGTTTATTTTTTTATTTATTTTAGGTTTATTTTTTTTAGGTTTTTATATAGTTTTATTTTATTTTATTTTAATTTTAATTTATTTTATTTTACATTTAGTTTTAATTTATGTAAGTTTTTTATTTTTTTTTTTATTTTATTTTGGGTTAGGTTTTATATATTATAGTTTAGTTAATTTTTTTATTTTATTTATTTTAGGTTTATGTTTAGGTTTAGGTTTTAGTTTAAGTTCTTATTTTATTTTATTATCATTTATTTAGGTTTGTTTTTTTTTATTTTATTTTTACATTTATTTTAGTTTTAGGTTTAGGTTTTAGGGTTTAGGGTTTTAGATTTATGGTAGTAGTTTAAGGTGATTGGTAGGGTTTAGGGTTAGGGTTATAGTTTATGGTTTAGTGTTTTTTTATTTATTTAGGATTTAAGGTTTAGGGTTTAGGTTAGTTTTGGGGGTTTAGGGTTAGTTTTAAAGTTTGGGGTAGGTTTAGAGTTTAGGGTTTTTAAATTAAGAAATTGTTTAAGTATTTAGATTTAGTTTATTTATTTAGTTTATTTATTTTATTAATATAGTTTATTTTATAAATAGTTTATTTATTTATTTATTTTAGTTTAGGTTTTTATTTTATTTATTTAGATTTAGGTTTATTTATTTGGTTTAGTTTTATTTTATTTTATTTAGGGTTTAGTTTAGGTTAGGGTTAGGTTTAGGTTTAGGTGTTTTGGAGTTTAGGGTGGTAGTAGGGTTTAGGTGAGGGTTTAGGGTTTAGTTTAGTTTGGGTGGGATAGGTTTTAGTGGTTTAGGTTTGGGATTTATTTATTTATTTAGATTTAAGGTTTAGGATGGTAGTTGTAGGTTGGGGTAGGTCAGTTTTAGTTTTATTTAGTTTATTTTATTTATTTATAGGTTTATTTTATTTATTTAATTTAGTTTAAGTTTAGTTTATTTTAGTTTAGGTTTTATTTTAGTTTATATTTATTTATTTATGTTTATTTTTAATTTTGTTTTATTTTAATTTTTTATTTTAGGTAGTTTAGGTTTATTTTATTTTATTTAAGTTTATAGGTTTATTTTAGGTTTATTTTATTTTTTTTAGTTAAAGTTTTGGTTTATTTTAGTTTATTTTATTTTATTTAGTTTAGGGTTTAGGTTTAGTTTATTTTAGGCTTATTTTATTTCATTTATTTTAGGTTATGGTATTTGTTTACTTTTGTTTAGGGTTTAGGTTTTTATTTACCTTTATTTTATTTTAATTTTACGTTAATTTTCTTTATTTTTACGTTAATTTTTATTTTATTTAGGTTTTTAATTTTAGGTTTATTTTATGTTATTTATTTAATTTATCTTTTATTTATTTTATTTTAGTTTAGTTTTTATATTTCATCATATTTCTTGGTTTAGGTTTAAGTTAAGGTTTATATTTTTTTTAATTTTTTTATTTTATTTAGGTTTAGGTTTAGGTTTATTTATTTATTTCATTTTTAGGTTTAATTTATTTTAGGTTTAAGTTTTTAGGTATTTATGGTTTAAGATTTTCGGTTTAGGGTTTAGGGTTTAGGGTTGTTGATTTTAGGGTTTAGGCTTTAGGCTTTATGTTTTAGGGTTTAGGGTTTTAGTGTTTAGGGTTTAGGATTGAGGGTTGTAGGTTTAGGGTTTAGAGTTTAGGGTTTATGGTTTAAGGTTTAGAGTTTATGGTTTATGGTGAGTTTTAGGGTTAGAGTTTTTTTTAAATAGTATTTATTATTTTTTTATTTTTAAATTAAGTAAACTGGAAGGTTTAGGTAAATTTATTTATTTTTATTTATTTCAGTTTATATTATTTTAGGTTTAAGTTGTTTTTTAGTTTAGGGTTTAGGTTTTTTTTTATTTATTTTTATGTTTTTCTTTTTAGGTATAGGTTTTTATTTTATTTTAGGTTTATTTTATATTTATTTTAAGTTTAGTTTTATATTTTATTTAGGTTTATTATTTTAAGGTTTATATTTTATGTTTATTTGTTATTTTATTTTTTAGTTCATTTATTTTAAGTTTATTTATTTTAGTTTAGGTTTTTTTTTACTTCATTTTTTAGGTTTAGGTTTAAGTTTAGGTTTATTTTTTAGTTCAATTTTATTTTCTTTTAGGTTTTATTTTTAGGTTTATTGTTTAGGTTTAGGTTTCTATTTAGTTTTTATTTAATTTATTTTAGGTTTATTTTTTTTTCATTTTAGGTTTAGTTTTTAATTTATTTAGGTTTTTTATTTTTAAGATTATTTTAGGTTTTTATTAATTTTAATTTAGTTTAATTTTTATTTTTTTCTTTCTTTAAGTTTAGGTTTATTTAATTTATTTTTTATTTTAATTTATTTTGGTTTAGATTTATTTATTTAATTAATTTTTAGGTTTTATTTAGTTAAGGTTTATGTTTTTATTTCTTTTTAGGTTTTAGGATTTAGGGTTTAAGGTTTATGTTTAGTTTAGGGTTCAGGGTTTGGGGTTTAGGTTTTTTTTAGGTTTAGGGTTTAGGGTTTAGCATTTAGGATTTGGTTTTTAGGAGGCTAGGTGGTTTAGGGTTTAGGGTTTTAGGGTTTTAGGATTTAGGGTTTAGGTTTAAGTTTATGTATTAGTTTATGGTTTAGGGTTTTTGAATTTTTTTTCAAAGAGAAAAAATTCATATTCAACATTTCTTCTTTCTTTTATTTAGTTTCTTTTTTATTTTAGCTTATTTTATTTTTATTTTTATTTGTGTTTATTTGTTATTTTAATTAGTTTAGTCTTTTATTTTAAGTTTATTTATTTTAGTTTAGGTTTTGTCTTATTTTTTTATGTTGGTTTTGGTAGTTTATTTTTTTTAGTTGAGTTTTATTTTAAATTTTTAGGTTTAGGTTTTTTTATCATCCAGGTTTAGGGTTAGTTTAGGGTTGGGTTTAGGTTTATGGTTTATGATTTAGGGTTTAGGTTTTTTTTAAACCAAGTAGGTTTAGGTTTATTTAGTTTATTGTTTTATTTATTTTATTCTATTTTTATTTTTTATTTTATTTATTTTATTTATTTATTTTAGGTTTATTTATTTTAGGTATTTTATTTATTTTTTGGTTTAGGTTTAGGTTAATGTTTATTTTTTAGTTTATTTTATTATTATTTTTTTTTAGTTTTATTTTTTATTTTAGGTTTAGGTTTAGGTTTTTTTTTACGCCACGTTTTAGGTTTTTATTTTAGGTTTATTTTTAGGTTTTATTTTTTTTAGTTTAGGTTAAGATTTATTTTTAGCTTATTTTATTTTATTTAGATTAGGGTTTAGGTTTAGTTTATTTTAGGTTTATGTTTATCTTTTATTTATTTTAGTTTAGTTTATTTTAGTTTAGGTTTAGGTTTATTTTATTTAGTTTATTTATTTTTTATTATAGCTTTTGGTTTCTTTTAGTTTAGAGTTTAGGTTTAATTTTTTATTTATTTAGGTTTATTTATTTAGGTTTAGGTTTATTTTATTTTATTTTAGGTTATTTTAAGTTAATTTTTCTTATTTTATTCAGGTTTTTATATTCTTAGGTTTATTTTATTTTTTTAGTTTAGTCTAGATTTTTATTTCCTTTATTTTATATATTTATTTTATTTTATTTTATTTTACTTTTTTGGTTTAGTTTAGGTTTTATTTTAATTTTATATTTTATTTAAGTTTAGGTTTATTTATTTATTTTATTTTATATGTGTAGTTTAGTTTTAAGTTTTTTGGTTTTAGGGTTTACCATTTAGGGTTTCACTCTAGGGTTTAGGGTTATAAGTTTAGGGTTTAGTATAGTTTTAGTTTTAGGTTTAGGGTTTAGGTTTAGGGTGTTAGTGTTTAGTGGGTTAGGAGGGTTTAGGTTTAGTTTAGGGTTTAGGTTTAAGGTTTAGGGTTTAGGTTTAGGGTTATAGTGTTTAGGTAAGGTTTGGTTTAGTAGGGTTTACATGGTGATTAGTGTGGGTAGGGTTGGGGTGGTCAGGTAGTTTATAGAGTTTTTGGAATTTTATCCACACAAAAGAACACATCATTGTTTAGGTTTAGTGAGTTTAGACAAGGTTTAGTGTTTTAGGTAGGGTTTAGGGTTTAGGGTTTAGAGTTTAGGGTAATGTGAGTTTTGGGTTTCATGCCACTGTGGTTTAGGTTTAGGTGAGGGGTGAGAGTTTAGGTTTAGGGTTTAGAGTTTAGATTTAGGGTTTAGGTTTAGAGATTTAGGGTTTAGGGTTTAGGTAGTTAGGGTTTAGAGTTGTGGTTTAGGGTTAGTTTTGGGTTTAGGGTTTAGGGTTTAATTTTAATTTTTTTTATTTTCAAAAAAATTAACTAGTTTAGTTAGTTTAGTTTATTTTTTTATTTATTTGAGTTTATTTTATTTTCTATTTTGATTTAGGTTTGTTTTAATTTTTATTTAATTTTGTTTATTTATTTTAGGTTTATTTATTTTAGTTTATGTTTTTTATTTTAGTTTATTTTCTAGGTTTAGGTTTCGGTTTAGGTTTATTTTTTAGTTTAGTTTTATTTTTATTTTACTTTTTTATGTTTAGATTTTATTTTTTATATTGATGTTTAGATTAAGGTCTTTTATTTTATTTTTTGAGGTTTAGGATTTAGGTTTTTATTTTTGGTTTATTTTTAGGTTTTCTTTTTTAGTTTATTTTTTTTGATTTATATATAACTTATTTTATTTTATTTAGTTTAGGTTTAGGTTTATGTTTAGTTTATTTTTTATTTAGGTTTTATTTATATTAGTTTAGTTTATTTTAGTGTAGGTTTAGGTTTATTTTATTTTTATTTTATGTTTAGTTTTTTTTGAGTTTAGTGTTTAGGTTTTATGTGTTATTTATTTTAGGTTTTATTTTAAGTTTTATTGTTTAGGTTTAGGTTTTTATTTAGTTTTTATTTTATTTTATTTTAGTTTAATTTTATTTTATTTTAGGTTTTTTTATTTTATTTAGGTTTTATTTTTTTAGTTTATTTTAGGTTTAGGTTTTATTTAGTTTTATTTTCAATTTTAGGTTTTATTTTATTATATTTTCTTTTTAGGTTTAGGTTTAGGTTTTAGTTTATGTTTATATTTTATTTTATTTTGGTTTAGTTTTCCATTTTATTTTATTTTTAGGTTATAGTTTAAGTTTAGGATTTTAGGTTTTAGGGTTAGTTTGGGGGAGGTGGTTTAGTTTAGAGTTTGGGGTTTAGTATATGGTTGGGTTTTTTTTTTTAGGAGGTTTTAGGGTTTTAGGGTTTAAGGTGTGGGTTTAGGGTTTAGGGTTTAGGTTTAGGGTTTAGGTTTTTAGTTTAGGGTTTAGGCTTAGGGCTAGATTTAAGTTTTTATTTAGTTTTTTAGGTTTAGGTTTAGGTTTATGTTTATTTTTTAGTTTTATTTTATTTTATTATTATTTAGGTTTAGGTTTTATTTTTTATTTTTAAGTTTAAGTTTAGGGTTATTTTATTTTTTAAGTTTAAGTTTAAATTTCTGGGTTTATTTTATTTTATTTAGTTTAGAGTTTATGTTTAGTTTATTTAGGTATAGGTTGATTTTATTTATTTTAGTTTATTTTAGGTTTATTTTTTTATTTTAGGTTTAGGTTTTTTTTAAGTTTAGGATTGTGGTTTATTTTTTATTTATTGTTTTATTTCACGATTTATTTTTTTAGGTTTAGGTTTTTTATAGTTTTATTTTGGTTTATTTTATTTTTTATTTCACGTTTAGTTTCATTTTATTTAGGTCTTATTCTTAGGTTTATTTTATTTAGTTAGTTTAGTTTAGGTTTTTATTTATTTTATTTTAGTTTATTTTTATTAGTTTATTTTATTTTATTTTTAGGTTTAGGTTTAAGTTTTAGTTTAGGGATTTTAGGATTTAAGCTTTAGGGTTTAGAGTTTAGGGTCTTAGGGTCTAGGGTTTAGGGTTTAGGGTTTAAGGTTTTGGGTTTAGGGTTTAGGGTTAGTTTAGGGTTTTTTTTTTAAATTAAGCAAATCGTTTGGTTTAGGTTAATTTAGTTTATTTTTATTTATTTAATTTATTTTATATTTTATTTTTATTTAGGTTTATTTTTTATTTTTATTTAGTTTAGTTTGTTTATTTTAGGTTTATTTATTTTATTTATGTTTTTTATTATAGTTTATTTTTTAGGTTTAGGTTTATTTTTTTGTTTAGTTTTATTTTATTTTATTTTTAGGTTTAGGTTTTATTTTTTATTTTAGGTTAAGGTTTAGGTTTTATTTTATTTTCTTAGGTTTAGGTTTTAGGTTTTATTTTAGTTTAGGTTTAGATTTATTTTAGTTTATTTTATTTTAGGTTTATGATTAGGTTTTATTTATTTTTGTTTAGTTTATTTTAGTTTAAGTTTAGGTTTATTTTATTTTGTTTATTTTAGGTTTAGGTTTTTTTTTTAGTTTAGGGTTTAGGTTTTATTTTCTATTTATTTTTAGGTTTATTTTTTGGTTTTGGTTTTTATTTAGTTTTGGTTTTTATTTTGTTTTTATTTTATTTTATTTTAGGTTTACTTTATTTTTATTTTACATTAGTTTTTATTTTATTTAGGTTTTTTATTTTTAGGTTATTTTAATTTTTAGTTTAGTTTAGGTTTTTCTTTATTTTATTTTATTTGAGTTTTCATTTTTATTTCTTTACTTTATTTATTTGAGTTTTTCAATTTTTTTAATTTTATTTCATTTTTAGGTTTAGGTTTAGGTTATAGTTTAGGTTTTTATTTTATTTTTATTTTTATTTATTTTTTTAGGTTTTATTTAGAGTTTTTTATTTTATTTTATTTTTTTATTTCATTTATGTTTAGATTTTTTAAATTAATTTTTTTATGTTTTATTTATTTTAGGTTTACGTTTTTAGGTTTTTAGGGTTTATGGTTTAAGGTTTAGGGTTTAGGGTTTAGCATTTAGGTTTGGGATTTAGGGTTTATGGTTTATGGTTTAGGGTTTAGGGTTTTAGGGTTTAGGGTTTAGGGTTTAGGGTTTATGGTTTTAGGGTTTTAGGGTTTAGGGTTTAGAGTTTAGGGTTTAGGGTTTAGGTTTTAGGTTTATAGTTCAGGTTTTAGTTTAGGGTTGATGGTTATTGGTTTTTTTTTCTTAAAATTTTTTTAAACATGGAACTAATTTAGATTCAACATTTCTGCTTGGGACTAGCAAAAGCCTCATATTCTCGAGATGTCCATATCATGTACCCATTACCATCCAATCTTAAGTAAATCGACACATGAATGGATGAAAGAAAACTCACCATTCATATACTTAAGCTATAACCACATGCATTTCTTATGTATTTATAACTAGCATCATAACGCATATTACTATTCATTTATAAGCTTTTCAGAAATACATTTGGATTTAATAGTTATAATAGCGTATATATTAAATTAAATCAACACATGCAAGCTTACATAAGGAAAATCCATTTTATTTTACTTGATTTTGAAAAGATGGATGCATGAATTCAAATGACATACCAAATTTAACATGATTGGAAGAGAACAATCAAATATAAGCATGTGATTCACTCAACCAAACTAGTTCTTAAGGATAATCAAATCAAATAAGATTATTTAAAAGCAAAGCAAAAGCTTCTTTATTAATTAAGTTTTGGATTTGATTTGATTTAAAGAGGAGAAGAGAAATCATCACTCTTGTTTTAAACCCATTCCCACATTAGTGATTTGTATTAATTTAAGGAAATGTTATTAAGTTGATTTTATGTGTTAATTAAGTTGAACCTTTAATTAGATGAATTAATTACCCTTACTTATGTCACCTTAAAGTAATTAACTAAATAATTATGAGCCAACATTATATGCATGGAAAATAAATTTGCAATGATCCTAGGAAATAAAAGGGCCTAATTGGCTCATGATTAATAGTTAATTAGATTAAGGGACTTAATAATTACTCTTATGGTTTCCCACACATGTGGACTAACCATAATTTCATTAAACTCCTTTAGGTTATTAAACACCTAAAGATCTACCCCATGATTTAATTAAGGTGATGTGATTATGATTTCAATTTGATTAAGTGATTTAATTAATTAGTTTAATCTTAATTAATTTCATTTTAAAATTGGGTGAAATGAACTTATGGAAAGGGGTCCTAACCCTTTTCCTTAGTACACTTACTGTTGAACAATGATTAATAAACTTAATTAACCAATTTGTTACTGTTCATGGGATTAATTAATAATTAATTAACTTAAAAGAGTAGTTAATGTTTGATTAGTCAGTTTTCATAATTAAGTGAGTGATAAATCCCAAGAAAATCATAAGAGGCAGAGGTCATCCTATTAAATTAACCCATAAAATTTGGAATTAATTGCTATAGTAATTAAAATGAAATTAAGCTAATTAATTTTTAAACATTAATTATTATTCAAAATTTGTTAATTTGCTTAAGTGTCCTATGGGTTTTAACTGCCCCAATGGGAAGGGTGAGGTGATTCCACCTCCCATGGGTCATGGCCGACCCAACCACCCCATGGTTTGATAAGTGTCCTAGGTGCCTAGCAGGACCGTTGGGAGAGTACCAAGTGGCCAATGAATGGAAATGACTAATTACATGGGTGATTTGTCTAATGTGATGCCCTAGACCTAAAGTTAGAATGATCATTTGGCATTGGATTTGATTTGGGTAGATTTGAAATGAGCCAAAAGTGGGTTAGCCCAAATTTCAAGTCAATTGGGGTTGATTTGGTAAGGTTTGGCACAATTTGAATCGTTTAGGTCAAATGGGTTGGTTGGTCAAGTTAATTGGTCAATTTCGATCAAACCAAGAGTTGGGTCAAGTTCATATGATCATTTGGGATGTTTTGGTTCAATTGGTTTGGTTTAGTTTGGCTTAGATTTGATTTTGGCTCATTTGAATTCATTTGGGTCAAATGGGTTAAGTTGACAATTTGACCAAATTGGTCAAATTGAGGTTGGTTATTGGTTTGGGTTTAGTTGACCAATTGAAGATGATTGTAGGCTTTGGTTTTAATTAATTGAATTTGGTTTTTTTTATTTAACTTGAACCTTTAGGTCAATTTGGGCTTAGGTAGGATCAATTGTGTCCAATCATAGCTTTGGTCAAGTTCAATAATTAATTTGGAATGAACTTGAGCCATTGGTTGCAATCAATTTGGCCTTTTAGGTCAATTTGGATCAACTTGGGTCAAGAGGGCAAAATGGGTTTGGTTTGACTCAATTGAAGGTCAAGTCATATTCAAATATTGATTTTGATTTGGTATGAATCATTGGTTTCAAGGGATTTCGCATAGGTTGTCATTTGGCTAGTTCGGATTCATATGGGTTAAGGGGTTGACTTGGTCAAATGACCCAGTTTACTTAGTTTGACCCAATTCTTGATGGGAGGTTTTGATAGGCTTGGTTCAATCCAATTTAGTTAAGATTAGAACTTGGCTTAAATGGGTCAAATTAGGTTTTAAATTGGACCAAGGGTTAGTTGGTTTGATTTTGGGTTGAGTTTTATTTAGTTGAGTTTATATATGAATTTGGGATTGATATATAAATTCAATTGTGGTAAGGGTTTAAATGGGTTTTGGTTCATTTGAACATTTCAAGTCAAAAGGGTTAAGTTAGGTTTGACTTTAAACCCACAAACCCTAAACCAACCAACCCTAAACCCTAAAACTCTAAACCCTAAAACCCTAAACCTTAAACCATAAAACCTAAACCTAAATCTTAAAAACATAAAACCTAAACTTAAACTAAATAAAACTAAAAATAAAATAAACAAATAAAACTATTCCTAAATAAAATAAACACTAAACTAAACATAAACCTAAAAATAAAATAAAATAAACTAAAGTAAAATAAATAAACCTAAACTAAATAAATAAAATTATAAAACTAAATAATAATAAATGTAAAATAAAAATAAAATAAACCTAAAATAAACCTAAATAAAATAAAATAAACTTAAACATAAAAAATAAACCTAAAATAAAACCTAAAATAAAGAAAAAATAAAACCTAAAACCTAAACTAAAATAAAACTAGAACCTAAAATAAATATAATAAATAAAATAAACATAAACCTAACCTAAAATAAATAAAACCTAAATCCCAAACCTAAACCTAAACTAAATAAAATAAAAATAAAAGCTAAAAAACTTAACCTAAACTAAAATAAACTTAAAATAAACCCTAAATCAAATAAAAACCTAAATCTAAATCTAAAATAATAAAATAAAACCTAAACTAAAATAAAAAATAAAACCTAACCTAAAAATAAAATGACTCAACTAATAAACTAAACCTAAAAAATAAACTAATGAACCTAAAAAAATAAATAAACCTAAAAATATAATATATATAAAAAATAAAAATAAGTAATAACATACCTTCCGGGTTTGTAAATTAAAAAATAAAACTAAATAAAAATAAACCCTAAAAATATAATCCAAAACTAAAAACATAAACCAAACTAAATAACACTAAAAAAAACCCTAAAAAAACCCAAAAAACCCTAAATAAAATCTACTCAGAATAAATAACCTACCACTAAAAAAAATACTGAAGCCACTGAAGCCACAAAAGATACTGAGCAATACAGAGATTGAGAGTATAGAGTCCTAGAGCCCTAAGCCTGAGGTTAAAATAAGCACTAGGGGATTAAATAAAATAAAATAATCTTAAACCTGAAATAAAATAATAAAATAAAATACTAAATGGAGATAAACTAAACCTAAAATATAATAAAATAAACTTATAAAATAAATAAAAACAAAATAAATAAACTAAATTAGATAAAATAAACTTAGATAAAACCTAAATAAGTATAACTACATAAAATAAAATAAATTAAACCTAAAATAAACTAAAATAAAAAACTAAATAAAATAAACCAAAAAATAAACCTAAAAAATAAAATAAAACCTAAACCTAAACTAAAGAAATCTAAACCTAAAATAAAATAAAATAAAACCTAAATTAAAATAAATAAACCTAAACCTAAACTAAATAAAATAAAATAAACCAAAAATAAACCTAAACTAAGAAATAAAACCTAAAATAAACCTAAAATAAAATCCTAAACCTAAACCTAAAAAGTAATATAAAACCTAAACCTAAAATAAATAAAACCTAAACTGAAACTAAAATAAAAATAAAACTGACTAAAAAATAAACCTAAACTAAACCTAAACCTAAAATATAAAAATAATTGAAAAACCTTAACTAAATAAACAAAATAAACAAAATTAAATAATCATAAATAAAATAAAAATAAAATAAACTAAAATAATTAAATATAAACCAAATAAACCTAAACTCTCGTTTGCTTAATTTTTTTAAAAACCCTAATCCCAAAAAAACCTAAACACTAATCCCAAAGCCTAAACCCTAAACCCTAACCCTAAACACCTAAACCCTAAACCCTAAAACCCTAAAACCCTAAACCAGAACCCTACTCCCTAAAAAAAGCCAAAACCAAAATATAAACTAAATAAAATCTAAAATAAAAAATATATAAAACCTAAACCTAAATAAAATAAAAAATAAAATAAAATAAAATCCTAAACTTTAAAATAAAAATAAAATAAACTAAACTAAAATGAAATAAATAAAATTCTAAACTAAACTAAAAAAAATAACCCAAGAATAAAAACTAAATATAATAAAAATTAAGCATAAAATAAAAATAAAATAAACATAAAATAAAATAAAATAGAAACTAAATAAAACCTAAACCTAAAAAACATAAACCTAAAAATAACTAAACCTAAACCTAAAAATAAAAAAATAAAACCTAAACCTAAAAAATAAAATAAAAAAAACTCAACTAAAAAAATAAACCTAAACCTAAACCTAAACGTAAAATATATAAAAAAAAAGAAACCTAAACTAAAATAAATAAAAAAATAAACAAAAATAAATAAAATAAAAATTAAACATAAATAAAAATAAAAAATAAAATAAACTAAAATAATTAAAAATAAACTAAACAAACCTAAAACTGCTCATTTACTTAATTTTTTTTTTTAAAAACCTTAAACCCTAAGGTAACCATAAACTCTAAACCCTAAATCCTAAAAACCCTAAACCCAAAAGCCTAAACACTAAATCCTAAAGCCTAAAGCATAAACCCTAACCCTAAACACCTAAACCCTAAAATCCTAAACCCTAAAACTCTAAACCCTAAACCTTACATCCTAAAAACCCAAAAGCTAAAACATAAACTAAATAAAATCTAAAAATAAAACATATAAAAAAAACATAAACCTAAATAAAATAAAAATAAAATAAAATAAAATCCTAAACTTAAAACTAAAAATAAATTAAAATAAACTATAATGAAATAAATAAAAATCTAAACTAAACTAAAAATAAATAAAAAAACCCAAGAATGAAAAACCTAAATATAATAAAAACTAAGCTTAAAATAAAAATAAAATAAGCCTAAAAATAAAATAAAACTAAATAAAAACCTAAACTTAAAAAATAAACCTAAAAATAACTAAAACCTAAACCCTAAATTAAAAAAAAAATTTAAACCTAAACAAAAAATTAAATAATCCAAAACCTCCAATAAACTAAAATAAACTAAACTTAAACCTAAACCTAAACCTAAACTAAATAAAATAAAATAAACTAAAAATAATCCTAAACCTAAACTTAAAAAGTAAACTAAAATAAAAAACAAAACTAAAATAAGTAAACCTAAAATAAATAAACTAAACTAAATAAAAATTAAAATAATAAACCTTAATAAAAAAAAAATAAAAATAAAATAAATAATAATTAAACTAAATAAACCTAAACCTACCAATTTACTTAATTTTAAAAAAATGCTAAACCCTAATCCTTAAACCCTAAACAACCGTAAACCCTAAACCCAAAACCCTAAAAGCATAAACCCTAAAACCATAAACCTTAAACCCTAATCCCTAAACTCTAAACCTTAAACACTAACCATAAAACCCTAAAACCCCTAAACCCCAAACCTAGACCTAAAGGAACTAAATAAATTAAAAAATAAACTAAACTCTAAAAACCTAAACCTAAGAATGGGCAAAACCTGATAACATCATCAACTCAGCCTAGATCTATCTATGGGAGGCTAAGGTGGAGGCATGCATCGCAATGGTGGTGGGGATCTGGAGGTGTTGGATATGGAGGTGGTGGGTGAGAAGTGCAGATGCGGAGGAGCAAAAAAAGTTACAACCATGGTGGTGGCGGAGGGAGAGATCAAGGATACATGGTGGATCCCGCCACTGGAAGCTAGGGGATTCATGGGAACTGAGAAAATGAAGATCCGTCATCGCTATGGAACTCAGATTCTTTATAGTAGAGATGGTTCTAGTTATCTAGGGGTTTTGATTTGCTTTATGTGTGCTCACCTTTGATCTTTAACGTAGCTTATGTCTTAGAAAACTTGCTATGTTACTTCATTGATTAAATCGAAAAGAAGCAATGTTGAATTTGAATTTGTTCTCTATTAAAAAAATAAACCAAAAATACTAAACCCTAAACTAAAACTAAAACCCTAAACCTAAAACATAAACCCTAAACCCAAAACCAATTAAATAAAACCTAAAAATAAAATAAATAAAAAAACCTAAACCAAAATATAATAAAAACATAAACTAAAACCTAAACCTTAAAAGAAAATAAAATAGAAAATAAAAAATAAAATAAAATAAAATAAATAAAAACCTAAACTAAACTAAAAATAAAAACTAAAACTAAAATAAAAATAAAATAAACCTAAAATAAAATAAAATAAAACTAAACAAAAATCAAAACCTAAAAAATAAACCTAAAAATAAAACCAAAAAATAAATAAAAATAAAACCTAAACCCCAAACTAAAAAAAAACTAAACTTAAAATAAAAATAAAATAAACCTAAACCTAAACTAAATTAAACTAAACTAAAATAAATAAAACCTAAACCTAAACCTAAACCTAAACAAAATAAAATATAATAAACCAAAAATAAACCTAAACCTAAACTAAAAAATAAAACCTAAAAATAAACCTAAAATAAAGACCTAAAACCTAAACCTAAAAAAATAAAATATAAACTTAAACCTAAACCTAAAAATAAAAAATGAAACCTAAACCTAAAAAATTAACTAAGAAAAACCTAAACTAAAATAAATAATCCTAAAATAAATAAACTAAAATAAATAAAAATAAAAATAAACTTAAATAAAAAAATTAAATAAACTAAATAAACATAAGCATACTAGTTTACTTAATTAAAAATAAAAAATAAAAAAAAACATTAAAACATAAAAAAAATCTTAACCCTAAATTTTAAACCCTAATATTAACTCTAATCCCTAAACCCTAAACCTACAACCCTAAACTCTAAACCCTAAACCCTAAAATCATAAACCCTAAACCATAAACCCTAAAACCCTGAACCTTAAACCCTAAACCCTAAACCCTAAAGACTAAACCCTAAACCCTAAACCCTAAACCCTAAAACCTACAACCCTAAACCCTAATCCATAAAATAAATTAAAATAAAAACTAAACCTAAAAAATTAAATCTAAAAAATAAAACTTAAAATAAATAAAAATAAAACCTAAACTCTAAACCCTAAACTAAAAAAACACCAAACATAAAATAAATCAAATAAAATAAACCTTAACCTAAACTAAAATAAATAAAACCTAAACCTAAACCTAAAATAAATAAAGCCTAAACCCTAAACTAAATAAAATAAAAAAATAAACCTAAACCAAAACTAAATATTAAAACCTAAAAATAAACTTAAAACCTAAACCTAAAAAAATAAAATAAAAACCTAAACTAAAACATAAAAATAAAAAATAAAGCCTAGACCTAAAAAAAAATTTTTTAATAAAAGTAAACTAAAAAATAAACATAAACCTAAACCTAAACCTAAAAAATAAACTAAATGAAAACCCAAAAATTGAAATAAAATAAAATAAATAAACTTAAATAAAAATAAAATTGAACCTAAATTAAAATAATAAAATAAACCCTAACCAAAACCAACCCTAAATAACCCAAACCCTAAACTCTAAAACCCTAAACCCTAATATTTTAAAATCTAACCCTAGATTTTAAACCCTAAAACCCTAAACTAACCTAAAACCCTAAACCTAAATAAACTAAATCCCTAAACTCTAAAACCTTAAACCTTGAAACCCTAAACTTTAACCTTAAACCATAAGCTAACCCTAACCCTAATAAACTAAATCTAAAGCCTAAACACTAAATCCTAAACCTAAACCCTAAACCTTAAAACTTCAACTCCTAAACCTAAAACCTGAGCCTAGATAAAACCCTAAACCCCAAAACCCTAAACTCCTAAACTAATCAATTCCTCAACCTAAACCTAAAATTGAAACTTAAACTAAATAAAGCTAAAAAATAAAATAAATAAAAAAATCAAAACCTAAATAAAATATTAAAAAATAAAACCAAAACTAAAACCTATACCTAAACATAAAAATAAAATAAAAAAATAAAAATTAAATAAAAAAATAAAAATAAAATAAAATAAAATAAATCAAAGCCTAAAGTAAACTAAAAAAATAAAATAAACCTAAGAATAAAAACATAAATAAAATAATAACTAAACGTTAACCCTAAATAAAATAAACCTAAAATAAAATACACTAAAACTAAAAAAACCTATAAAATTAAAAAAAATAAACCTAAACCCTATACTAAACAAACCTAAACCTAAAATAAACTAAAATAGAAAACCTAAACTAAAATAATTTAATCTAAATAAATAAACTAAAATAAATAAAAAAATAAACATAAATAAATATAAAAAATAAAATATTAAATAAACTTAAATCTATGAGTTTACTTAAAAAACCTTAAACCCTATATTCTAAACCCTAAGCCCTAAACCCTAAACCCTAAATCCTATAATGCTAAACCCTAAACCCTAAACCCTAAAACCCTAAACCCTAAACCCTAAACCCTAAATCCTAAACCCTAAACCCTAAAAAAGCATAAACCCTAAAACCCTAAAACCTTAAACCCTAAACCCTAAACCCTAAACCCTAAACCATAAACCCTAAACCCTAAACACCAAACCCTAAATTAAAACCTAAAAGTAACTAAATAAATTAAAAAATAAACATAAACCCTAAAACCTAATTAACCTAAACCTAAACCTAAACCCTAAGAATGCTAACCTTCATGACAGAACATCACCCAACCGTGCCGGAACTGCATTGAGGTGAAGACTAAGGCTGGTTTTCACAATGGTGGGGATGGGTGGGGATATGGAGGTGGTGGTCGAGCAATGGTGGTGGGTTGGTGCAAGGATGGATTGCCATGAGGTGGTGGACTGAGAGATCGAGATATAATGGTAGATCCCTAGCCAGTCGAGAGGCCACAGATGGGACCTGAGAAACTAAAGAATGGTGACCGACCGCCGCTATGGAAATAAACATAAACTTAAACCTAAACCTAAAAAATAAAATAAAATAAATAAACTAATCTAAAAAAAATCAACCTAAATATAAATAAATAAAATAAACCAAAATAAATAAAAAATAAACTAAATAAACTAAATAAACCAAAACCTACTAGTTTACTTAATTAAAAAAACCCCTAAACCTGAAAACTAATCCTAAACCTACAACCCTAAAACCTAAAAAACCCTAACCCCTAAACCATAAACCCTAAACCCTAAACCCTAAACCCTAAACCCTAAACCCTAACTCTAAACTCTAAACTCTAAATAAAATAAACCTAAAATAATATAAATTTAAAACTAAATAAAAACATAAACTACAATAAACCTAAAAATAAATAAAAAAATAAAACATAAACTCTAAAATAAAGAAAACATAAACCTAAAATAAAAATAAAATAAACTTAAACCTAAACTAAATTAAACTAAACTAAAAAAAAAATAAAACTTAAACCGAAAACTAAACTAAATAAAATAAAATAAACTAAAAATAAACTTAAACCTAAACTAAAAAATAAAAACCAAAAATTAACCTAAAATTAAACCTAAAATCTATACCTATGAAAATAAAATAAAAAATAAAACCTAAAACTAAAAACAAAAAAGAAAACCTAAACCTAAAAAATAAAATAAACTAAAATAAAAAATTAAACTAAAATAAATAAACCTAAAATAAATAAACTAATCCAAATAAAAATAAAAATAAAACCTAAATAAAAAATACATTAAAATAAATAAAATGAACCCTTAACCCTTAAAATCCTAAACCCTAAAGCCTGAACACTAAACCCTAAACCCTAACCCTAAAGCCTAAAGCCTAAAGCCTAAAGCCTAAACCCTATGTCTTAAAAACCTTAAAACCTAAACCTAAACTAAATAAAGCCTAAAATTAAAATAAAAAAATAAACCTAAATAAAAATAAAAATAAATTAATTAAAACTTAAACTAAAACCAAAAAACCTAAAATAAAATTAAATGAAAATAAAAATAAACTAAAATAAAATAAATAAAAACTTAAACTAAACTAAAAAATAATAAACCTAAATAAAATAAAAACTAAAAATAAAATAAACTTAGAATAAAATAAAATAAAAACTAAATAAAAACCTAAACATAAAAAATAAAATTAAATGAAAGCCTAAAACTAAATAAAAAATAAAAATGAATCTAAAATAAAATAAAAGAAAACCTAAACTAAACTAAAAATAAATAAAATAAAATAAAAACTAAATAAAAACCTAAAGCTATAAAATAATCTTAAAAATAAAACCAAAAAATAAATAAAAAATAAAACCTAAACCCTAAACTAAAAAAATACCTAAACCTAAAATAAACAAAATAAAATAAACCTAAACCTATACTAAGATAAACTAAACTAAAATAAATAAAACCTAAACTAAAACCTAAAGTAAACTAAACCTAAACCCTAAACTAAATAAAATAAAATAAATTAAATGTAAACTTAAACCTAAACTAAAATATAAAACTTGAAAATATACCTAAAATAAAAGCCTAAAACTTAAATCTTACCCTAAAAATAAAAAATCAAACCTAAACCAAAAAAATAAAATAAAAATAAAACTAAACTAAAAAATAAACATAAACTTAAAAATTAAACTAAAATAGAAAACTTATACTAAAATAAATAAACTTAAAATAAAAAACTAAACTAAATATAAATAAAAAATAAACCAAAAAAATATTTAAAAATTATGATAAATAAAAAATAAATTAAATAAACCTAAACATATCAGTTTACTTAAATTTTTTTAAAAAAACCCTAAACCTAAAACTAATCCAAAACCTTAAACCCTAAATGCTAAACATGGAAACCTAAACCCTAAACTCTTAACTGACCATAAACCCTAAAACTAACCCTAAACCCTAAGCACTAAACCTACAACCCTAAACCCTAAAAAACCCTAAACCTTAAACCCTATAACCTAAACCCTAAATCTTAAACCCTAACCCTAAACCCTAACCCTAAACCCTAACCCTAAACCTTAAACCCTAAATAAAATAATCCTAAAATAAAATAAATTAAAACTAAATAATAAACCTAAAAATAAAACCTAAACTAAAAAAACATAAACTTAAAATAAAAATAAAATAAACCTAAACCTAAACAAAAATAAATGAAATCAAGCCTAAACCTAAAATAAACTAAACCTAAATAAAATTAAAAAACTAAATATATACAACTTAAACTAAAAAATAAACTTAAAAATAAACCTTAAATAAAACCAAAACCTAATCAAGAAAATAAAAATGTGAACCTAAGCCTAAAAATAAAAAAATAAAATAGAAACCTACAAAAATAAAATTAAAATAAAGCTAAACTAAAAAATAAACATAAACCTAAACATAAAATATAAATTAAAATAAAATAACTAAACTAAAATAAATAAACCTAAAATAAATAGACTAAACTAAATAAAAATAAAAATAAAAATTAAACAGAAATAAAAAATAAATAAAAAGTAAACTAAATAAACCTAAGCTTCCGGTTTACTTAATTTTAAAAAAAAAACTTTAACCGTAAACCCTAAACCCTAATCTCTAAATCATAAACCCTAAACCCTAAACTTACAACCCTAAACCCCAAACCCTAAACCCTAAACCTTAAAAAACTCAAAACCCTAAACCCTAAATCCTAAACACTAAATTAACCCTAAACCCTAAACCCTAAACCCTAAATCAAACTCAACTCCTAACCCTAAAAGTTTAAACCTTAAACCTAAAACACTAAATCCTAAACCCTAATCTAACCCTAAACCATAAACCCTAAAAACATTAAACCTTAAACCCTAAACTAAACTTAATCCCTAAACCCTAAACCCTCAAACCCAAAACCCTAAAGCTTAAACACTAAACCCTAAACCCTAAACCCTACATCCTAAAAACCTAAAAATTAAACTTAAACTAAATAAAACCTAAAAAAAAGATAAATAAATAAACATAAACCTAAATAATAATAATACTAATAATAATAACATAAACTAAAACCTAAACTTAAACTTAAAATAAAAATATAATATAAAAATTAAAATAAAATAAAATAAAATAAATAAAAATCAAAACTAAACTAAAAAAATAAAATCTAAAAATGAAATAAACCTAAAATAAAATAAAATAAAAACTAAAAAAAACTTAAATCTAAAAAATAAGCTTAAAAATAAAAAATAAAACTTGTTAAAATAAAAAATCTAAACCAAATAGAAATAAAATAAACAAAATAAAATAAACCTAAACCTAAACTAAAATAAATTAAACCTAAAATAAACTAAACCTAAGCCTAAACTAAATAACATAAATTATACTTAAAAATAAACCTAAACCTAAATAAAACCTAAAAAATAAACATAAAATAAAACCTAAAACCTAAACCTAAAAAAATAAAATAAAAACCTAAGCATAAACTAAAAAATAATAAATAAAACATAAACCCAAAAAATAAAATAAAAATAAAACTCAACTAAAAAATAAAGCTAAACCTAAAAGATAAATAAAAATAAAAAACCTAAAATGAATAAACTAAACTAAGTAAAAATAAAAAATAAACATAAATAAAAATTAAAATAAAATAAACTCAAATAAATAAAAATAAATGAAATAAATCTAAACTAATTTAAAAAAAATTACTTCCCTAAACCTAAACCCTAAACCCTAACTCAACTAAAACCTAAATATTAAACTTACACCCCTAAACCTATAAGGCTAAATCCTAAACCCTAAAACCCTAATCTCTAAACCCTAAACCCTAAATCCTAAACCCTAAACCGTAAACCCTGAACCCTAAACCCTAAATCCTAAACCCTAAACCATAAACTCTAATCCTTAAACCCTAAACTCTAAAAGCATAAACCCTAAACCCTATAACCCTAAACCCTAAACTCTAAACCCTAAATCCTAAAACCTATAACCCTAAAACCTAAACCCTAAACTAACTCTAAACCCTAAACTAACCCTAAACCCTAAATCCTAAGAATGGGCAGAACCTTGATAATTGGAACATCACCGCCAACTAGGCTCAGTCTAGATCTAGTGGTGGAGGTGAAGGCAGAGGCGGTGGTTATCGTAATGGTGGTTGGGGATCTCAAGGTGTTGTTGGATATGGAGGTGGTGGTGGTGGTGGAGGGAGGAGGGAGGAGATGGAGGTTACAAACCATGGTGGTGGTGGAGGGAGAGATTGGGGATATGATGGCGGATCCCACTACTTGACAGGCGGGGCTAGTTTCGATTGGAATTGGAGAAATTAAAGAACGATTGATCTGATCTGCTACTTATGGAACTGTGTCTTTATAGTAAAGATGATTTGACTTATCTTGGGTTTTTGATTTGGGTGCTCATTTTATTTATGTCATCGCCAGGTCTTAGAAAACTTGGGGTGCTACTTGGTTCATTAAATTTAAAATAAGAAATAAGAATTTGAATTTATTTTGTTGTTAAAAAACCTTAAACCTAAACCCTAAACCTAAACATGACTCCTAAACCCTAAACCCTAAATGCTAAAACCCTAAACACTAAATCTAAACTTAAACCATAAACTCCTAAACTTAAAACCTAAACCTAAACTTAGCCTAAACCCTAAACCTTAAACCCTAAACATTATCCCTAAACCTAAACTTAAAACTCACACCTAAAACCTATAACCTTAAACACTAAAACCCTAAACTCAAACCCTAAATCAAACTCCAAATCCTAAACCCTAAAACTCTCTAAACTCACAAACCCTAGACTAGCCTGTAACAACCTAAACCCACTCTAAACCCAAACCTAAACCCCAAACCAACTTAAATAAGATGTCATTAGGGTATAGATTTAAGAATGAACTAATCTAACATAGTTATGGTAGCTAAAGAAAATGCATTCAAGAGACTTTCCCTTGACTATTAGAGATTTGAATACTCTAAACCCTAACCTAAATCATATTATAATACCATATATTATAGTATAATGTAGCATCATATATTTGAGCATGTAGTGATGTGTTTTAGATGTTATAAGATGTTTTGAAATTTTAGTATATTTTGGTATTGTTCCTATAGTTTATATTAATATAAATCATAAAAATATTGATTTAATAAATCGATGATGAAATTTGTTAAATTTGAAGTGGGAATTAGTTGTAGTACCAAAGGTGCTTTGCCACTTATACTATAAAACGTAAGATTTTATGTTCAAAATAAATATTATATGTTGTAGCATAGTATATCATTATATATCATAATATATTGTTCTACACATTTTAAATTCTTTTAGCATTTTACAATCATGCGGCCTACACTAGCATTATTTATAAAAATGTTGATTTAGACTTTAAAATGGTGGAATTTGGCCAAATTCATAATAGGTAGAGCATGGCATCATAATATATTATTTTAATTTAAAATATGTAAGTGATATGACTAAAATATATAGTTTTTTCTTATTTTGACTAATTTTATAATTTTTTATCTTAAGCAATCCCTTGTGATGTGATATGCAATATAATATAATATAATATGTTTTAGTGTATTATAATATAGGATGCCATAACATAGTGTAGTATCATGCATTATAGCATACTATTGTGTATTACTACTTATTTAGCATATTTTAGTTTGTTATAGTATGATATAGTAGAGTTTGTACTTGTATTATTCATAAAATACAAATTTATTGAGATGATGGGATTTGGCCAAATTTAAGCTTTAGGGAACATCATTGGGGGTGTGCTATGGTGTGTCATTTAATCAAAAGAATGGAGTTTTGCATCCAAAATAAATATTCATTTTTCAACCAAATTTTATAAATTTTTTCTTAAAGTGATTCATTTTAAGGTGTAATGTAAGATAATAAATTATATGAAAGCATATTAAAATATAATGTACATAACAATATAACTTCACATATATATGAATGTGGTGGTGTGTTACTAAGTGTTATTGCACATTTTAGTATGTTTTACTTTTGTTATAATACATTGGGTCAAAACTCACAAAAATGTTAATTTTGAAGGTTATGATGGAAGAATTTGGCCAAATTCATGGCATACACTAAGAAGCAACACCAAAATTATGCTATTTTGTACCATTTCTAATAGAAAATAAATAATTTTACATCCAAAATGAACATTATTCATATTTTGAGAAAATTTTGTTATTTGTTACTTTTACATGATTCTAATAAGGTGTAATGTTGGACAATATATTATATTATAGCAAATTATAATATAACATCATATATTATAGTATAATATAGTGTGTTAATTCACACTATAATATGTTTAGCATGATATTGTATAGTTAGTTTGAGCTTGCACCATCACAAATCCTAAAATGGTTATTATAATATTAAGATGATGTAATTTGAAGGAATACATTGTTAGGCATTTTGATGAAGTATTAAAGGTCTGCATAAGAGAAGAAATAAGATTTGATGAGCATTTCATGTCAATGACATGGAGGGAGATCTGCTAGGGGATCACACATGCATTGGACATGACATGTGAGGGGTCTATGTCGAGGGCATAAAAGAAGAAAATCTGCTAAGGATAAGGTTTGAATTTGATTTGATTATATGATTTATGGAAAGAAGATCTACTTGGGATAAGAATCTATAATCCACCATGGATTAAGATCGAATCAACTTTAATTTGTTTATTTTAATTGATGTGGAGGCACATCTGCTAGGGCTCGAGTTTGTTGGGGATCGGGTATATGAACCTTCCACTAGAGAAGCAGGTTTGGGCTATCCACTGTAGATTAGGATTTAAGTTTGATTTCATAGATTTGTTTAGGGATGTATCTACTAGGAATAAGAGTTTGGTTGGATTTCTTTGACTTAGACTCTCCTGTGGGAGTTGGCTTAATTTGGCTCAACTAGGAAGGTTGGTTTTAAATTTGATTTGTTTGCTTGACTTGTTTATATATGATTTGGGGCTCCACTAGGGAGAAGGGTATGATTTAACTCCACTAGGAAAAATTAGATTGGGTTTAATTTAATTTGAGTTAATGTATGGATCCTATCAGTGTGCGATAAATCCACTAAGAAGAGGCTATATCAGCCTTGACCTACCATAGGTTTACAAATCCAATGGGATAGTCTACCAGCTGTGAGGTAGAGCTAGCCAACCTAAGGGGTTGCCTTCGGTATGCAACGACTGTGCTAGAAAGAAGGCATAGTAGACTTACATCTTCCAAAATGAGGAACAACCATTGGGGTGACCTATTGGATGCACAACAAATCTCACTTGACCTAGGGTGATTACTGAGTGAATATCGTTGGAGACATATGTTAACTCAAAAGTACTCAAGATTAATTTTATCTTAATTTCATTTGATTTGGTATGATTTGTTTGGTTTAGTTTGATTTTGAATTGAGGGCATATCTATTGGGGATGTGAGCTTGGTCAAATTTGATAAAGTTAATTTATGGACCAGGTCGGTGTGTGATGGACCCACTGAGAAGGGGCTATATCAGACTTTCCCTATATCATATTTACAAATCCAACATGAAGTAGCTTAATGGCCACATAGTAAGGCCTACCAAACTAACAAGGCACTCGTTGGTGTGCAATGGCCAAGTAAGGAAGAGAAAATTATAGCAGACTTACATCCTCAAAGCAAGAAGACCATTAGGGGTGACACATAGCGGTAGCATGTAATACATCCCAAGTATCGGTGAGTGTCATTGGGGGTGTTATCTCAACTCAAAGTAGCCTGAGATAAAAGATATATGCTTATTTTATATGTTTATGTGTAGTTTGTATTTTTGTTGTGCTGATGAAGGATAGGACATCACTCGAGTTCATTACACCTACCCTAAACACATCATTTAGGATTCAAAAATAAGAATACCTTCAATATGGAAGAAATTAAATTTGAAATGGAATTTTCATTGATGATAATTAATTTCAAACATGATTTATAATATTTCTTTAAGTTGATCTCATTGATTGGAAGCATTTAGCAATCTCCCTTATGATTAATAAGCTGATAAGATCCTTCTTGGTAGGTCTTCTCTATGGAAAAAGGGCCTTCCCAAGTGGGTTCAAACTTGCCTCCCATCTTACGATGGCCAACAATCAGTCTCCTTAGAACTAAAATAAGCTCTCTTACTTGAAAAGCTTTAGGATGGACCAACTTGTGAGCTGGAATCATTTTAGCTTTGTACAACTCGAGATTTTTGCATGCATGTAGGCATCTCTCCTCCAATATTTCGATCTCTTTTAACCACAACTTTTTGTTCTACTATGTTGTGATCTTGCTACCCCCAACTATCCTTAGTGATGGTAGTGGGACTTCTAATGGTAGAATGGCTTGACCCATACACTAAAAGAAAAGGAGTAGAATGAGTTGGAGTTATATGTGTAAGTAGGCCAGGGGCTTCAACTAACTTGATCACTTATTGTTGATGAGTATTTTCTTTAGTATTTGGATTAGAGTTTTATTGAAGGCTTCTACTAAGTGTTTTTCCCTTGAGTAGTTGATGGTAGAATATCTCCAATCTATCTTTGTGACTGGGAAATTTGTTGATCTTGGTGCTCTTGAATGTGTAGCATTATCAAATATAATTTCTTGAGGCACTAAACTATATATGATATGGTTCATAAAAAGTGGAGCACATCTTTGGTTGACCTCTTTGAGTGATCATTTTCACCCATTTGGAAAAGTAGTTGAAGTAGCTAAGATGAATTGATGACCCTTGAAAGAAGGATCAATCAGACCCACTATGTCAATACCCCAACACTCGAATGGCCATGAGGCCAATGTAGGATGTAGAATGTTGGGCGGTTGTAGGACCACCACATGTATTTGACATTGGTGGCATCATATCCATGCAATCTTTGATCATCGACCAGTATCCTAGTCTCTTCATCTTGTCTTTCATCTTTAGACCAGATTGGTTGGCTCCACATAATCTTGAGTATACCTCAGTAATGATATTACAAGCTTCATGCTTGTATAAACAACGTAACCACATATGATCGAAAGATCGTCGATACAAGGCACCATCCACAAGAGTGTAGGAAAGTGCTCTCTACTTCATCTAATGGGCTTGGGACTTCTCTTGAGGTAGTTTGCCTTTTTTTAGGTAATCCATGAATGGTTGCCTCCAATCTAATACCTCATCCTTCTTGGCAATGGCAACCTCCCCTTCAAGAGAGTACTTTTTGATGAGTTCAATATCAATAATGGATAAGACTTGTCTATTTTAAACCTTTATTGATATGGACTCATCCTTTGGACATGCCAACTCCTTGGCAAGCTTAGCTAAAGCATATGCTATGGCATTCTCTCCTCGAGGAATCTTATAAATGGTAACCTCTAGGATTTGGGCCAATAACTCCATGGTGTACTTATGGTAGTGATGGAGCTTGGGCTTTATAACCTTATAGGACCCAGCTATTTAGTTGATAACTAGCTAAAAATCCTTGAAGATGTTGATGTATTGGATGCTTAGAGTAACAACTAACTCAGATGACAATCAGAGCCACATATTCAACTTTGTTGTTGGTACAAGGATTGGATAGATGATATGAGAATCTCATCACATCACAGTCTATGAAGTTAAAAGCACTATTCCTACATCTGCCTTTCCTGGAATAGTAGATTATGGTTCTTCTCCTCTTTAGGAAACCATCAAAGTACATCTCCCAATGGTGAATGCTAGTATCCCCTAAGTTCATGATTTGTTCATCGGGAGATCATCACTAAGCGAGAGTTAGCAAGAAGTGGGTGTCTTTGCTAAAAAATACTAGTGCTTAACCTTTCACGCATGGAGGTACAAAGGTAATGTCAAACTATAAGAGAATCATGGAATGTCATTTCAACCATCGGATAGCATCATTGTGTAATGAGATACTATAGTGGTTGATCCTAGAGATTAAGTTCACCTTATGAGGAAGCATGTAGTGTTATAGCTTTGGGATGCAAAGATTAAAATAAGCAATGCTTCTCAATGGGTTGATAATTAGCCTCAGGATTAGATTATGATGAGGTAGTAATGCATTTTCCATCCTTCATCATTGCTTTGGGCCAACAACACACCAAGAGAGTCATTTAATGTAGTAGTGTAAAGTATGAGTGGCTTTCCTGGGATAGGGACTGCTAGAACTATCGATGACATCAAGTAATGCTTAATGTTTTTGAAGGCATGCTCACACTTATCATCTCACTTGAACTTGGCATCCATTTTGATAAGTATGGAGAATGGCTAACATCTTCTCGATAAGTTGGATATAAAGCATCTTAGATATGCCAACCACCCTTGGAATGATAGTTGAGTTAAAATTTTAGGGGTGGCATTTCTAATATCGCGATCTTCTCGATCAATTTTGATTCCTTAAACAACCCAAGGAATCTCCTTGAAGCTACTTGAATGCACACTTGGGGGGTTCATTTTGAGGTTAAATTGTCTTACTATTTAAAACTACTTAAGTCAAGAGATGGTCTTCCTTTTCTCTACTTTTGATGATCGACATGATGATGAAAGAACGAGTTCATTGAAGATTCGAGTCATAGCTCATTGGTATATAGCATCAACATTTTTAAGGATGAAAGCCATGACTTTATAGTAATAGATTCTAATCGGGGTTCTAAAGCAGTGTTTCTTTCATCTACAGGATCCATCTTTATTTAGTTATATCCATATGAGCCATCCATGAAAGAGAAGACTCCATGAGATGAGGCAATGTCCACCACATGTGGCATTGGTAGAGTAAATTCATCTTTTGTACATGCCTTATTTAAATCTCTAAAATTGATCCATAGGTGAATTTGGCCATTCTTTTCTTAATTTGGACTACGCTGCCTAACTAGGTAGGGTATTTTTCTTCCAGATGAACATCGATCAATTTCTTGACTCAAAATGACCTATTATGTCTGTCATGCATTTAGGAGCTTGCTTGATATAGGTTAGCAATAGGCTCTATTGCTTATTTATGGACGCTATGTGAGCCAATCAGGCATCTCTTCATAACTCTATGGAAAGTGGTCCTTAAGCTCAATCAATAGCCTAACTAAGTCATTGGCTTCAATTTCATTCAATAAAGAACTTACGCATGTCAGGTATGGATCCTCTTCAGTTCCTAAGTTGATTTCCTTGAGCTCATCGATGGTTGACTTGATCTCTTCTTTGAACTCTGGTGATGCATCTTTGACATCAAAATCATCTAGATCATTTGAAGTTTCTAAGCACAGCTCCTCATATAAGTTAATGTGATTTGAAAAGAACCTATCAATTCCAAATGAATGGTGATGATTAAGCAGTAATTGTCATCATCGGCTAGACCCACTGTATTGAATCATAGTCCTGGTCTTGATTGAGAGCTTTTGCATTTGTTCTTACCTATTCTTTCGAAGTAGTTTGACTTGTGCTTTGACCAAGTATGTGGAAGTATGTGGGATTAACCCTTTCTTTCTTAAAATATGAACATAAGGCAAGTATAAATCAAAAGGTGATTCTATTAAATCTTTATATGAATCATCCTCAAGTTCTACATCAACTTCTTTATTTTTAAGGTTTAGGTTTAAGTTTATGTTTATTTTTTAGTTTAGTTTTATTTTTATTATATATTTCAAGTTTAGGTTTTATTTTTTATTTTTAGGTTTAGGTTTAGGTTTTTATTTTATTTGTTATAGGTTTAGGTTTTAGGTTTTATTTTTGTTTATTTTTAGGTTTTATTTTTTAGTTTAGGTTTAGGTTTATTTTTAGTTTATTTTATTTTATTTAGTTTAGGTTTAGTTTAGTTTCGGCTTAGGTTTAGGTTTTATTTATGTTATTTTAGGTTTAGGTTTATTTTATTTTGTTTATTTTAGGTTTAGGTTTCTATAGTTTAGGGTTTAGGTTTTATTTTATTTATTTTATTTTTATTTTAAATTTATTTTAGTTTTATGTTTTATTTAGTTTTATTTTATTTTATTTGGTTTTATTTTATTCTTCTTTATTTAGCATTCATTTTATTTAGGTTTTATTTTGATTTATTTTCTTTATTTAGTTTAGGTTTTATTTAATTATTTTAGTTTAATTTTTTTATTTTATTTTATTTTTTTAGTTTAGGTTTTATTTTATTTATTTTATTTGTTTATTATTTATTTATTTAGGTTTATTTAGTTTTAGGTTTAGGTTTTAGAGTTTATGGTTTGGCATTTAGTTCACGTTAGGGTCCAGGGTCAGGTTTGTGGGTCAGGGTGGCATTTAGGTTTAGGGTTTATGGTTTTAGGGTTGTGAGGTTTGGGGTTTAGGGATTAGGCTTTAGGATTTAGGGTTTAGGATTTAGGATTTGTGTGGTTAGGTTCAGGGTTTAGGGTCAGGGTGGGTATAAGGGTGTAGGTTTGTGAGGGTTTAGTATTTAGGGTTTTTTTTATTTATTATTATTATTTTATTTTATTTTTTTAAGTAAATTAAGTAGGTTTATGTTTATTTATTTATTTATTTTAATTATGTAATTATTTTAGGTTTTATTTTAGTTTATTTTTAGGTTTAGGTTATTTTTTTTTATTTTATTTTAGGTTTTTATTTTTTTTTAAGTTTATTTTTTATTTTTTATTTTTTTAGGTTTATTTAGGTATTTTATTTTATTTTAGTTTAGGTTTAGGTTTATTTTAGTATTTTATTTTATTTATATTTTAGCTTTTTTTTTGGTTTAGTTTATTTAGGTTTAAGATTATGTTTTATTTATTATAGTTTAGTTTATTTATAGTTTAGTTATTTTATTTTATTTAGATTTTTTTTTAGTTTAGGGTTTAGGTTTTTATTTTTATTTTAAGGTTTATCTTTAGGTTTAGGTTTTTTATTTAGTTTTATTTTATTTTATTTTATATTTTATTTATTAGGTTTATTATTTTTTTAGGTTTTATTTTTTAGTTTAGTTTAGGTTTTATTTTATTTTATTTTAGATTAGTTTTTATTTTTTATTTTATTTTCTTTTATTTTTAGTTTAGGTTTAGGTTTAGGTTTTGGATTTAGTTTATTTTTTATTTTATTTTGGTTTAGGTTTTATTTATTTATTTTATGTTTAGGTTTTATTTAGTTTAGGATTAGGTTTTAGCTTTTTAGGGTTTAGGGTTTAGGGATTAGGGTTTAGGGTTTGGGGTTTAGGGTTTAGGGTTTAGGGTTTAGGGTTTAAGTTTTAGGTTTAGGGTTCAAGTTTTAGTTTAGAGTTTAGAGTTTTGGTTTTTTTTATTTATTAACAGATAAAAAATTTAGATTCTATATTTCTTCCTTTTGATTTCATCAACCAAGTAACACACCAAGTTTTCTAAGACACAAGTGATGATATAGATCAAAAATGAGCATGCATTGAGCAAATCAATAATAATAGATAACTAAAATCATCTCTACTATAAAGACATAATCAAGAAGAAATCATTCTTCACTTTCTCCGCCCATCAACCCCCTAGCCTCTCGAGTAGGGGTCCACCATCATATCCTCGATCTCTCCCTCCACACAACCACGGTAACCTTCATCTCCTCCATAACGACCACTACTATGACCACCACCTCCATATCCAACAGTAGATCCAGATCCCCGACCACCACTATGATAATGGCTACCTCCACCGTTGGCTCCACCGCCAGAGATTGATCTGGCTTGAGGTGATGTTCCGGCTGTTCTCCTCATTTTCATTCTTGGTTTTAGGTTTAGGTTTAGGTTTATTAGGTTTATGTTTATTTTTAATTTATAGTTACTTTAGGTTTAGGTTTAGGTTTGGGGTTAGGTGGGGTTAGGGTTTAGGGTTTATGGTTTGAGGTTTTAGGGTTTATGATTTTAGGGCTGTGGTCTTTTAGGGTTTAGGGTTTGTTAGGGTTTAGGAGTGGTTTTTTATTTTTTATTTTAAAGTAAACTAGTATGTTTAAGTTTATAGTGTATTTATTTATTTTTAGTTTTATTTTAATTTATTTAATTTGTATTTATTTTAAGTTTATTTATTTTAGCCAAGGTTTTATATTTTAGTTTATTATTTAGGTTTAGGTTTATGTTTATTTTAGTTTAGTTTTACTTTTATTTATTATTTTTTAGGTTTAGGTTTTTTTTTTTTTAGGTTTATAGGTTTTTATTTTATTTTTAGGTTTATTTTAGGTTTATTTTAGGTTTTATTTTTAGTTTAGGTTTTATTTTTAGTTTATTTTTTATTTTATTTTATTTTAGGTTTTCTTATTTTAGCTTAGCTTATTTTTTAGTTTAGGTTTATTTTATTATTATTTTTTTAGGTTTTTTTTTAGTTTGGTTTAGGTATTATTTATTTGTTTATTTTATTTTATTTTATTTTATTTTATTTTTTTAGGTTTCATTTTTTATTTTATTTAGGTATTTTATTTTCTAGTTTAGTTCGGTTTTTTTATTTATTTTATTTTTTTTTTATTTTAGTTTTATTTTTTATTTTATTTAATTATTTTATTTTATTTTTTTTTTAATTTATTTATTTATTTTAGTTTTATTTAGTTTAGTTTAGGTTTTAGCTTTTTTTTGGGTTTAGGGTTTAGTTTTTTTAGGGTTTAATGTTTAGGGTTTAGGGTTCAAGGTCTGTGGTTTATGGTATTTAGGGTTTATCCTTGGGTTTTACTATTTAGGGTTTATGGTTTAGGGTTTATGTTGTTTTGGGGTTAGGTTTTAGTTTAGGGTTTAAGGTTTATGGTTTTTTTAACAAAAAACAAATTCAGATTCAACATTTCTTCTTTTCAATTTCATTAACAAAGTAACCCACTAAGTTTTCTAAGACACAAGTGATGACATAGCTCAAAAATAGAGCACACTAGAGCAAATCAAAACCCTAGATAACTAGAATCTTTAAAGGCATAGTTCCATAGATGGATTGGCATCCTTTAGTTTCTCCACTTCCCATGAACCACCCGGCTCTCTAGTAGTGGGATCCACCATCATATCATCTCCTCTCGCCACCACCACTGTAACCTCCTCCTCCCCGCATCCAAAACCACTGCTCGACCACCACCTCTATATCCACTAGCACCTAGAGCCCCACCACCACTTTGATAATGCCACCTTCACCTCCACCGTATAAACTCAGCCGATTGATGGTGATGTTCCTATCGTCGGTTTTGCCCATTCTTAGGTTTTTTAGGTTTAGGTTTGTTAGGAGGGTTTAGATTTATTTTAATTTAGTTACTTTAGTTTGGGTTTTAGGGTTTAGGGTTTAGGTTTAGGGATTAGGGGTTGTGATTTAGGGTTTTAGGTTTTAAGGTTCTGATGATTTAGGTATAGGATTTGGGTTTAAAGTTTTTTTAAATTAAGTAAACTGGTAGGTTTAGTATATTTTATTTATTTTTTATTTTACTTTATTTTATATTTTATTTAAGTTTATTTTTTTTTATTTTTTCTTTTAGTTTATTTATTTTAGGTTTATTAATTTTAGTTTTTTAGTTTACAGTTAGTTTAGTTTTTTTTAGATTTATTTTTAGTTTATTTTAGGTTTAGGTTTTATTTTATTTTTGGTTTTTTTTTTTATTTTATTTTTTATTGTTTTATTTTTTTTATTTTAGGTATTTTATTTATTTTTTAGTTTAGTAGTCATTTTATTTTATTTTATTTTATTTAGTTTAGGTTTAGGTTTTTAGTTTAGTTTATTTAGGTTTAGCTTTAGGTTTATTTATTTGAGTTTAGTTTATTTTGTTTGGTTTTATTTATTTTAATTTTAGGTTTTTTTTTTTAGGGTTTAGGTTTCAATTTTATTTTGTAGTTTTATATTTAGTTTTATTTTTTAGGTTTTATTTAGTTTTATTATATTTTATTTTAAGTTTATTTTATTTTATTTTACATTTTATTTTTTATTTAGGTTTTTTTTATTCTTTTAATATTTTTTATGTTAGTTTAGGTTTTTTTATTCATTTTAATTTAATATAATTATATATTTATGTTTAGATTTATTTTATTTTATTATTTATTTATTTTATTTAGTTTTATTTTATTTTATTTTACTTTAGGTTTATTTAATTTATGTCAGATTTTTTTGGTTTTTAGATTTATGGTAGGCCAGGGTTTAGGGTTTGTGGTTTGGGTTTTTCAGGGTTAGGTTTGCATTTAATGTTTAGTTTTATTTTATGGTTTTAGGGTTTTGGGGTTTGTTTTTTAGGGTTTAAAGGGGTTTAGTTTTAGTTTTGGGTTTTAGGGTTTAGTGTTTTGGGTTTATGGTTTAGGGTTTATGGATATGGTTAGGGGTTAGGATTTATGGTTTAGGGTTTAGAGTTTAAGGTTTAGGGTTAGTTTAGGGTTTAAGGTATAGGGTTTAGGGTTTTTGATTTTTTTTTAATAGAGAAAAAATTCAGATTCAACATTTCTTCTTTTCAATTTCATCAAACAAGTAACACCCCAAGTTTTCTAAGACACAAGTGAGGACATAGATAAAAATGAGCATGCATAGAGAAAATGAAAAACCCTAGATAACTAGAGCCATACCTACAGAAAGATCCATAAGCGAGAATGGATCGTTCTTCAATTTCTTTTCCCCATCAACCACCCCGCCTCTCAAGTAGCGGGATCCATGATCATATGCCAGATTTCTCCCTCTGCCATCACCACAGTTGTAACCTTCATCACTCCTCTCGCCTCCATAACCACCACTGCTCTGACCACCACCTCCATATCCACCATTACCTATAAATCCCCCACCAGCACTATGATAACTGGCTCCTTCGGCTCCACCGCCAAATTTAGACTAAGCCTAATTGATGGTGATGTTCCTACCGTCAAGGTTCTACCCATTCTTAGGGTTTAGGTTTAGGTTTATTAGGTTTTAGGGTTTAGATTTATTTTTTTAATTTATTTAGTAACTTTAGGTTTAGGTTTAGGTTTTAGGGTTCAAGGTTAGGGTTTAGGGTTTAAGGTTTAAGGTTTAGGGTTTAGTGTTTAAGGTTTTAGGGTTTATGCTTTTAGGGTCTAGGGTTTAGGGTTTAGGTTTTTTACGATTTAGGGTTTATGATTTTTTTTAATCAACTGAACCGATAAGTTTATGTTTATTTAGTATATTTAGTTTATTTTTTATTTATTTTAGTTTACTTTATTTTTTATTTTTATTTAATTTAGTTTACTTATTTTAGGTTTATTTATTTTATTTTAGGTTTTTATTTTAGTTTTTTTTTAGGTTTAGGTTTATTTTTTAGTTGAGTATTATTTTTATTTTATATTTTAGGTTTAGGTTTTCTTTTTTATTTTTATGTTTAAGTTTAAGTTTTAATTTTATTTTTTTAGGTTTAGGTTTTAGATTTTTATTTTAGGTTTATTTTGAGGTTTTATTTTTTATTTTAGGTTTAAGGTCATTTTAAGTTCATTATTTAGTTTAGGTTTAGGTTTAGGTTTAGTTTATTTTAGGTTTTATTTATTTTAGTTTAGTTTATTTTAGTTTAGTTTAGGTTTATTTTAGTTTATTTTATTTTATTTTACTTTTATTTAAGTATTTTTTTTTTGTTTAGGGTTTAGGTTTGTTTTTTATTTATTTTAGATTTATTTATTTTTATTTTATTATATTTTAAGTCAGGTTTAGGTTTCTTTTTTAGGGTTTAGGTTTTATTTTTATTTATTTTATGTTTTATTTTTAAGGTTTATTTTTTAAGTTTAAGTTTTTATTTAGTTTTTCTTTTAATTTATTTTAGGTATATTTTATTTTTTTTTATTTAGGGTTTTTATTCTTAGCTTTATTTTATTTTTTAAGTTTAGTTTAGGTTTTTATTTATTATATTTTAGCTTTTTTATGCATTTTTTAGATTTAGTTTTAAGTTTTTATTTTATTTTTATTTTATTTTATTTATGAAGGTTTATTTATTTTATTTTAGGTTTATTTTTAGTTAGGGTTGTTTTAGAATCCACCATTTAGTTTAGGGTTTAGGGTAAGGTTTAGGGTTTAGGGTAGGCCTTAGTACAGGGTTTAGTCAAGTGGAGGGTGTGGTTTAGCATGGCTCAGGATTTATGGTAGGGTTTGGGTAGTGTTTAGGGTGTGGTCTGGGATTTTGGTTTATTTGGTAGGGTTTAGCTACCAGTGGTCAAAGTTGTTTTAGGGGTCAGGCTCAGTTGGTAGGGTGGGTAGTGGTGGGTTATGGAAGTTAGGGCTCAGTTAGTGGGTTGGGGTCTGTGGTATTTAGGATTTAAGGTTTTGGTTTGGTTGAGGGCTTAAGGTTTCACAAGTCGATCATTTAGTTTATTTTTTATGTATTTTAATTTACTTTATTTTTTACTTTTATTTAGGTTTATTTTTATTTTTATTTTATCATATTTATTTTAGGTTTTTTATTTTAGTTTAATTTTAGTTTGGGTTTAGGTTTAAGTTCATTTTTTAGTTGAGTTTTATTTTTATTTTAGTTTTTAGGATTAGGTTTTATTATTTATTTTTAGGTTTAGGTTTTTTTTTATTTTAATTTTAGGTTTAGCATATAGGTTTTTTTTTGGTTTATTTTAGGTTTCATTTTTTAGTTTAGGTTTAGGTTTACTTTTTGTTTATTTTATTTTATTTAATTTAGGTTAAGTTTAGGTATAGTTTATTTTAGGTTTTATTTATTTTATATTTTATTTAGTTTAGTTTTTATTTTGTTTTGTTTATTTTTTTTTTTTTATGTTAGGTTTAGGTTTTCTTTAGTTTAGGGTTTAAGTTTTTTTTTTTTATTTTTATGTTTTACTTTATTTTTTTTTTTAGGTTTCTATTTATTTTTTCATTTAAAGTTTATTTTATTTTATTTTCATTGAGTTTTATTTTATTTAGGGTTTATTCTTAGGTTTATTTTATTTTTAGTTTAGTTTAGGTTTTATTTATTTTATGTAGTTTATTTTATTTATTTGTTTTATTTTATTTTTAGGTTTATGTTTAGGTTTTAGATAAGGTTTTATTTTATTTTATTTTATTTTTTATTTCTTTAGGTTTAGGTTTTTTTATTTAATTTATTTTTAGGTTTTATTTAGTTTAGGTTTAGGTTTTTATGTTTTTAGGATTAAGGGTTTAGGGTTCAGGATTTGTTTTAGGTTTAGGATATGTTTTTATGGTTTAGGGTTTAGGGTATGACAGGTTTTAGGGTTTAGGGTTTAGGGTTTAGTTTAGGTTTCTTTAATTTTTAGGGTTTACTATTTAGGTTTTTTATTTTTTTTATTTTTTTTTAAATTAAGTAAAAGTGGTAGGTTTAGGTTTATTTTGTTTTTTTTTTTACTTTGTTTTTTTTATTTTATTTTATTTAGGTTTATTTTATTTAGATTTTATTTTTTTATTTTATTTTATTTTAGGTTTATTGTATTTTTATTTTAGGTTTAGTTTTTATTTTATTTAGGTTTTTATTTTTTGTTTAGTTTAGGTTTTTATTTAATTTAGTTTATTTTAGTTTTATTTTTATTTTTTATCTTTAGGTTTATGTTTATGTTTTTATTTTATTTCAATTTTTTATTTTATTTTGTTTATTTTATTATTTATATTTTTTTACATTTATTTAGTTCAGCTCTTTTTGGTGTGCTCAGTGGCCTGGTTAGTATTTTAGTAGTTGTTTTGGTTTAGGGTTTAGGGTTTATGGTATGGCACAGAAGGATCAGATTCAAGTTTGGTGGGGTGGGTGGTCAGGATCAGGAGGTGGGGTAAGGTTTAGGTTTAGGGTTTAGGATTGTGGTTTAGGCTTTAGTGGTCAGTCATGGTTTATTTGGTCTGGTTGGGTTAGTTTAGGGTTTAGTGGTTTATGGTTTAGGGTTAGGGTTTTATTTTATATTTGTTATTTAGTTCAGTAGGGTAGTGTAGTGTTAGTTTAGGGTTTAGGGTTTAGAGTTTTTAAAATTAACAAAACAGAATGTTTATGTTTATTTAATTTATTTATTTATTTTATTTTATTTTTATTTTATTTTATTTTAATTTAGGTTTATTTATTTTATTTTATTTATTTATTTATTTAAATTTTTTTAGATTTTTTATTTTAGTTCATTTTAGGTTTAGGTTTAGGTTTATGTTTATTTTGTAGTTTAGTTTTATTTTTATTTCATTTTTATGTTTATGTTTTATTTTCTATTTTTAAGTTGAGGTTTAGGTTTCTATTTTAATTTTTTAGTTTAAGGTTTTGGGTTTTTATTTTAGGTTTATTTTTAGTTTTTTTAGTTTATGTTTATTTTTGGTTTATTATATTATATTTAGTTTAGGGTTTTGGTTTAGTTTATTTTTGGTTTAGGTTTAGGTTTTATTTATTTTAGTTTAGTTTATTTTAATTTAGTCTTAGGTTTATTTATTTTGTTTATTTTAAGTTTAGTTTTTTTTATTTTAGGTTTTTTTTTATTTATTTTTAGGTTTTATTTTTATTTTATTTTTAGGTTTAGGTTTTTTTTTATTTATTTTATTTTATTTTGTTTATTTTTTATTTTTTTAGTTTTTTTTTTTTTATTTAGGTTTTTTAATTTTAAGGTTATTTTATTTTTAGTTTAGTTTATTTTTTATTTTTATTTAATTTAGTTATTTTATATATCTTTATTTTTAGGTTTAGGTTTAGGTTTAGGTTTTAGTTTAGGTTTTTATTTTATTTTATTTTATTATTTTATTATTTTATTTAGCTTTTTGTTTTTATTTATTTATTTTGGTTTTAGTTTTTATTTAGTTTAGGTTTAGGTTTTTAGGCTTTTTGGATTTAGGTTTAGGGTTTAGGGTTGTAGGTTTTAGGATTTAGGGTTTTTTTAAACTAAAAAGAATTTATTGCTCAGAAAGAAAAAAATGAAACAAGAGTCCTTATTAGAGATTAAACTCAAAAAGAAAAAACTACTGCTCAAATGAGCTATAGGAGAATCTTAAGGAGTTTAGTCCCTAAACTAATACATTAAAGAGGAATAAAGAAAAAAAACTAGGAAAACAAAAAAGCCAAGCAAAAGGCAAAAAAGGGGAAGAATCCACGTAGCTCTAAAAGAACCTCCAAAGAGACGAAGAACCAAAGGAAAATTAAACGAATCAAGACAACTCTAGCCATCTAAGAAAGAGGAGACCATCAATAAGACTCCAACTCCGTCCAAGAAGAAGAAGAGACCAACTGAAAATGAGAATCTTCAACTTGCAAGAAATCTCAGCCAAAAGGAGATCAAAAAACATTAAGAGAAAAAACTCAGGCTCAGATATGAGGAAAGAAGGATAATCATAATAATTAATGGCTACAAACTAGAAAAGTCACCAACCATTATTGTGATTACCCTAAACATCAAATCCTAAGTGTATCCAGCTTCAAAGATGGGTTACAAATAGGAAAAGTCACCAACCATAAAATTATCAAAGGAAAAAAATTCATCATATCATCATAGCCATCCCAGCCAAAGAAAAATACAAACCTATCATAATAGCCACCCAACCAAAGAAAAGGTGAAGCTAAGGAAACAAAAAGAGAGAGGAAAGCAACATAAAAAATTAACATAAGGCATTCCCAAGAAAACCAAATATGAACACCTCTTAAAAAGTGGGAGAAAAGAAACTCACAGCCCAAAAAAAAAAAAAAAAAAAAAAAGAGCCCTCAAAGACAAAGCCAATAGAGCCCACAACAACACCAATCCAAAGCCACCAAGGCACCAACCAAAGGAAAGGAAGCAACCAATAAAGCAGCCACACAACAGAGCACCCAAGAAAAATAGCCCAGGAAAGAGCCAAAAGAAAAAAGAAGGCCAGCAATAGCTAAAATAAAAAGCTAGAGAAATAGCCAACCAAGTGACAAACCACACGCCAAGGACAAAAAGCCCAATCTACCACCAACAAAGAGAGAAAAGCACCAACCAAAGAGGCCAACAGAAGCCACCAAAGATAAAAAAATAGAGAAAAGAAGAAACCAACCAAAGGGCACCAAAAAATTGAGTGAACATAAAAAAACACCAAGCTAGAAGAAGAAAAATTAGCCAAGAAGCCAATACTCCAACTAGCAAGATAACACATAGAAAAAGCTCAACCAACATAGATAAAACTAGCCATAAGCAAACACCTCCCAAGGATAAGATATATTATTTCCAAGAAGCTTTATAACGAGTAACCCTCGACAAGTGAGGAGGGGCATAAATCAGAACACTTTTTTTCTTTTTCTTCTTGTAAATAGTTTTATAACGATTCCCTTTCTCCAAAAAATCTCCATTCAAAAATGAATCAATGTTGTTATAAGAAGCTATCAAATTCAAAGAAGAGCATTCAAAAACATGCACAACATTAGATAAAGGAAAATAAAAAATATTAAGCATTTCAGAATCAGAAGTGAATAAAGGAGCTGAAAGAGCTTTATTAAGAAGGAAATTATTAAAATTTTCACCTTCCAACAAAATTTGAAGAGTATCCTCCCTATCTTTAAAAGAATCAAGAGAAAAAAATCATTTTCAGTACAAACTTCATGTAAGGGATTAAAATAAGATTCCAATCCTTAGAAACACATATCATATTACCAAAATTTTGAATAAAATTACCATAGAAAACCATCATTTTGAACCGAAATAGAACTATTAACAATGAGAGAATTGTCACTGTATCTAAATCTTACTTTTAAAAGAAGGATCACCAATATTAAAAAAGATTATCGGACCAAAAGTTAAAATATTAGAAATAAGAACAATCTTTTCACCGCCATTCTCAATCAAAGAAGAAAGAAATATTCTCTTCCCATGATTTAAAGCAGACATAGGAGAAAGAGAAACAACATCTAATTGATTGGAAGAAATGGTGTTAGCATCAATAATATTCAAACCATCATCATGAAAGGATTTATGCACAACATCCAAACCAATAGAATCATTAACCACAACCTCTAAAGTCTTCCCTTAACAAAATCATCAAAAGAAACACTTAGAGCATGATTATTAGTTAAAACTTTTTCAAAAACATCAAAATTACCTTGTACATTAGACAAATGATTAATAGGTAAAACATTTTTTAGAAGATTTAGAAATCTGGTTTTGCAAAACATTATAATTTTGAAAATTAGATATCTCTTTATCCAACTTGAGAGAATCATCAATTTTTGTCAATAATCGAATTCTTACTGGTGATTTTCTTCCTAAGAGAGGGATGTGTAATAAAACATTCAAAAATTTCATGCCCATGAATCTTAAAATGATTACAAAAATTGGGAAAGTTCTCAAAAATAACTTTTGAAAATAACCATAATTTTGTGAACCCAACCAAATTTCTTTTGGATATTTTTTAGTAATATCAATCTCTACAAGAATTCTAGCAACATAGTCTAAAAAAGTAGCCGCTGATCAACTTGCAAAGGCCAACAAAATTCAACCAATAGCATAAAGAATCGATGATTAAATAGATGAATCTGCAAGTTTAGAAAAGAAATCCAAATGGGAACAATAAGAGACTCTTCATTAACATCAAACATAGGCTCACTTCAAAATACATTTGACATTTAAAATATAGCAAAATGCCTATAAAAAATTATTCCGTAATCAAGATCATTAGAAAGTTTAATCAGAACATGCCTCACATCAATCAACCTAATAGAAAAAGAACCAAATAAATTTAAGATGTGAAAAAAAAGAATGAATATCTTCAATATTAGGCTGTTTGAAGGAAAACTTTCCAATCAAAGAAAAAATAAAAGGCTCAGCTAATCTTTCAATATTAGCATCTGAAATCATAATCATCGGAGTACCTTTAAACATCATATGAACCAAATTTAGAGGAGGCTCGGTGGAAGAGTTCTTACTAGCTAAAGCATCTTTGAAAGATTTAGTAATAACAGGTAATCTAGAGGTACGATTACCTAAAAACTCTGATGCCCTAGGATCCATCAGCTCATGGGATTTACCCCAAGGATTGGAAGAAGTCAATGCCATGAGTCAACAGACCAAAATAGTCGAGACCCAAGGTCGACAGCCTAAAGGGAATCCAAGAGAAAAAATGTTCAAACACTCACCAAGAAGCCATAAGGACAACAACATATCGAACCTAAAATGCTGAGTGTTAAATAACGGGTTTGGTTAAGTTTTTTTTTTTAGATTTTTATTTAATTTTTAGTTCTTTTAGTTTTTTTAGTTTTTTTAATTTTAAAAAATTTTAATTTTTTTTATCTTTTAGTTTTTTATTTTTTAGTTATTTTATTTTATTTTATATTTTGTTTTATTTATTTTATTTCATTTTTAGGGTTTAGGGTTTAGGTTTTAGGTTTTAGGGTTATTTTATTTTTACTAGTTTAGTTTTTTATTTTATTTAGGCTTTATTTTATAGTTTAGTTTAGGTTTTATTTATTTTATTTTATTTTAGTTTTTTTTTTAGGTAGTTTAGATTTTAGTTTATGTTCTTATTTTATTTTATTATTTTATTTTAATATGGTTTAAGTTTTTTATTTATTTTATTTTTTAGGTTTAGATTTTTAGCTTTTTAGGGTTTAGGGTTTAGTAGGTTATGGTTAGGGTTTAGGTTTTAGTTTTATGGTTTGGCATTTATTTTAGGTTTTTTGAGAGTTTTGGGGTTTTAGGTTTAGGTTTAGGGTTTTTATGGTTTAGGGATTTAGGGTTTAGGGTTCAGGTTTTAGGTTTAGGGTTTAGGTTTTAGTTTATGGTTTAGAGTTTGTGGTTGTTTTTTTAACATAGAATAAATTCAAATTCAACATTTCTTCTTTTTGATTTCATCAACCAAGTAACACAATAAGTTTTATAAGACACATGCGACAACATAGATAATAAATGAGCACATATAGAGAAAATTAAAATCCCTAGATAACTAGAACCATATCCAATTTAAAGACACAATTGTATAAGCAGCAGATCGAGTCGGCCGTTCTTCAATTTCTTATGTTCCCATCAACCACCTCCTCCTCGAGTAGGATCCTCCATCATATCCCGATCTCTCCTCTACCACCACACCACCAGTAACCTCCTCCTCCTCCCATAACCACCATTGCTATGACCACCACCTCCATATCCACCAACACCTGATCCCCCCACCACCATCGAGCACCGCTCCACCTTACCACCGATCAAGACCGGTCTGGTTGACAGTGATTTTCCTACCGGTTTTGCCCATTCTTAGGGTTTAGGTTTATATTTAGGTTTATTAGGGTTTACGGTTTAGGTTTTATTTTTTAATTTATTTAGGTTTATTTTAGGTTTAGGTTTTATTTAGTTTTTATTTTATTTTATTTTAGTTTATTTTAGGTTTATTTTATTTTTATTTTACATTTAGTTTTTTTATTTATTTAGTTTTTATTCTTATTATTTATATTTTTTTTATTTTGTTTATTTTATTTTATTTATTTAGGTTTAGGTTTAGTTTAGGTTTTATTTTATTTATTTATTTTATTTAGGTTTTGGTTTATTTATTAATTATTTATTTAAGGTTTAGGGTCAGATTTAGTGGCCTAGAGTTTGGGTTTAGGGCCAGGGCCTGGGCCCAGTAGTTTGTAGGTTAGGTGGTTAAGCCCAGAGAGCCTCAGCCTCAGTAGCCAGTAGCCTTAGGCTAGGTCATCTGGTGCAGGTCATTTTAGGGTTTATGTAGTTAGGTTTGGTGTTTAAGGTTTAGGATTTATGGTGGTTTAGTGGTTAGTGGGGTAGGTTTAGGGTTTAGGGAGGGAGGGTTTGGGGTTTAGTGGGTTAAGTTTAGTTTAGCTTAGTGGCTGGTTTAGGGTTTAGGATTTTGGTTAGGATTTAAATTTAAGTTTATGTTTTGGGGGTTGGGTTTGGAAGTTTAGGGTTAGTTTAGGGTTTAGGGTTTTTTGTGGAAAAGTTAGAATTTTATTACAAAAGGAAAATATACAATGTCCTTAAAAGGGATAAAGCTCGAATTCTACCACATTATGCTACAAAACCTAAAGAGCTAAACCCTCATTTATTTACATTTGAAGAAGAAAAGAAAACAATGGTGAGTAACATCAACTAAAATCCACAACTAAAAAGCATGAGAGCAAAATGACACATTCAAACAAAACAAAGCATGAAAATAGAAAAAGGTTGGGTCAGCAGCAGTTCATGATTCCTTTGAAAAAGCAAGATAAGCAAGCTCCATAGCAACAACAGTAGGGATGACTGAGTTATGACCAGCCTCCGGGAAAGTTTCAACCTATTAAAGAATTCTGCAAAAACACTACCAAGGAAAAAGTCATAGCTAAAAGGATAAGGATAAAGAGAGCAAAAGGAGAGAGTTGAGAAAGAAAAGGCTCGGGCTAAGTTAAGAGCATCTCAAGGGGCAACAATGCATATGAGAATCCAAACATCATAAGAAGTGTTACAATCATATGTAAAGCTACCAACCAAAGAGAGGTGGTGAGTAACATCAAAGCTATCATAACCAGCATACCTGATAGCAGCAGCCATCCAAGGCAAGTAGTCCATAGTGATCAAGTCCTGCACCAAACAAATAGAGAAAACAACCAGCCAATAGCCATTCAGTAGCCAACCCACCAACTAAAATCCACAACAGGCCAATCACATAAAGCCAACAACCTAGAAGTTACAATGGGATCATTGGCTGCTTAATGGAACCAAGAATAACACCAAAGATACCTTAACAAGCCAACAACTAAGACCAGCACACATAAAAGGAAGCCAAAGGCAACCACCAACCACCAACCACCATATAAACTAAAATCCCAATTCAAAAGGATCAAGAAAGGTCTACAAGACAAAGAAAAGGTTACAACAAATTGGCCAAGAAGAAGAAAAAAAATCAACAAAGAGAAAGGAAGCCAACCAAAATTCCAAGGACAACTAAAAGTCCTCCTACCAAAGCAGCTAAATAAAACATCCATAAGGCAACCACTAGAGAACAACCCATCATTAGTAACCAACAAAGGAAAGATCCACATTAGCCAAGAAAAAGCATAAAAACCATCAAAACACCACACAATAGAGAAACAATCAACCAATCTAATGAGCAAACATAGCCTCCTAGCCAACCACCACAGCAACAGAAAACCCAAGTGAATGTAAAGACCAATAGTAACCATCAAACCAAAATCACCTAAGATAGCTAGAAAAATAACAGCCACCAAAAAGCCCTAAACTAGCCAACCAAAAATAATAACCAAACCCAAAGCTACTACAGCCAAGAGAGAAATGCTAAAATAAAAGGAGGATAAAACCAAAACCAAAAGAAATAAAACAGAATCAGTAAAAATGACCACCAAGCCCTAGTCAACAAGATAGGGAAAGTAAAAGCCAAAAAAAACCCCCCACCATTCCAAAATGATGACATAACTAAACCAACAATAGTTCCCTAGATATGTCACCAACAGAAGAGGAAAAAATAGACAAAACAGCCAACTAGCCAACAAACTTAACCAACTAACACTGCTAGTTAACCCAGCTAGCCAACAAAACCACCCATTCAACAACCACAATAATAGATCCAAAATAGGTAAGTGAGCAACCAGCCCTAAAATGAGGCAAAACCCATACAGGAGGAAAAACCAATAGTAGAAAAAGCCATAACCCAATAAGAGGTTATCAAAAAAAAAAAAGGAAAAAATATGGTAAAACCAAACCAAAGCACACCACATCGAAAAAACCAAATCAACCTAGGTTATAATGACAATAACCACTAGAGAGTAAACACTAGGCTAACCCAAAAGTAAAAGGTCAAAAGTAACAACCACACAAAGAGTGAAAATAAGTAAATAACCACAACCAAAGAGGTTGAACAAAGGGCAAACAAAAGCAAAGGCTCATAAAAAGCCAACACAAAAGAAACCAAGCCAAGAAATTATATTCTGAGATAAGACAATCTAATATTATTTAGATTAACCAAGCCTCTTAATAGTTTAGGCAACATTTGGTTGTCAAATAAAGTGAACTTAGTTTAGTTGGCACCTAAATTAGCCAGGAAATCAGACAAGCATTACATTCATGAAGGATGTGGGAAATTTTAAAATAAACTTGAGAAAGAAGATTTTTTGTATGATTAAGGAGATCAAATAATTCAACATTCTATATTGGAATTAAGCATGTCAAGAAGTAAGAGAGCATCAACTTCAATCTAGATGTTGAGAAATCACTATTCAAACAAATTTCAAAAGCTTTTCTAATAGCCATAAGCTCAAGAAAAATAAATGAGCTTTGAAAGAAAAGCACAAATAAAGACCTTTAGAATCGCTAAGGATACCACCACAACCATATTTATTAGAAGCTAACCATCAAGATTTACTTTAGTTTGATCCAATGGATAATCCTAGCACCTTTATAAGGGTCCAAGCCAGGTAGAATGATACGTAATTTTTTAGCTACAAATTTATAGCCTCTAAAATAAACATTACTAATAAGATTGGCATTAAATAGAGCACGAATTTTTTCTTTAGTTCTAGGATCATTTTATCGCTCATAGCACCATGAAATTTAGCATCATTTCTATCCATCCGGATGAACTAGAAAGAGTAAGAGAATTAAAACTTTGATATGACCTTTCACAATTTTTTTTGAAACAAACTTCAAGATATAAAGAAAGAGAACCATGAAAATGGTTGGAATTAAATAAATCATCATACCAAAGCCATAATTTAGAAGCAATAGCACCATTAACAATAACATGATTTACATTTTCAATATGAAAGCAACAATAACATTTTGATGGTAAATAAAACCCTTAATCCAGAGCAAATATCAATAGGAATAATGTTATTCAAAACCCTCCAAGCTAAAACTAAATAGGAAATGGAAATGATATTATTCCAAAGTTTAATAAAGACATTGTGGGGGGTGAATTGGGTGATATTAAAAATTTTAAAACTTAAATCTTGGAATTTAATTTTTAGTAGAAAATTAATTTTATTTTTTATAATGACAGATACAATTTTAATGCAAAAAATAAAAGTACAAGAAATGTAAAGAGAGACAATAGGCACAATAATTTTATATGGTTCGCCAAACCCCAAAATTGGCTCACGCCTGCATACCCCGAATAGGAATCCTAAATACAAAAATAGCTTACAAATAGTACTCTCCTATAAAGGTGAGTACAACCCTACAATAATATGTACTTCCTAGAAAGTAGTACAACCCCAAAATAAATTTACACAAAAATAAAAATATAAAATAATAAATTTTGATAAAATAAATCTCTCACAAATATACCAAGTCCAATGATCTCACAACTTATAAATGATCCCTTAGAACTTAAAAATTTTGGCAAGATAATATGCTCACTTAACATTGAAATAAATATCTTAAAGTGCAAGATGTTTAAAAATGATTTCAAAATAATTTCACAATATTCTTTTACACAATAAAATAAATTTCAGCAAGGAATAATTTATTTTATTTTACCAAAAAAGATTCTTTCAATTAATGCTAATGATCACAAAGTACTTAAATAAAATGAGTATATGATAGATATGTTAGTAAGCTTTAATTAAAAGAGAGATCTAACAAAATATAAAAATAATTTAAGATAATAATTTATTTTAAATGCTTAAAATATACTTCTAAAATAGATCTAAGAATAAATGATCTTTCAAAATAAGACTAATGAAGAAATATTTCAAGAAACCAAAATAAATTTGTAGGAAGTTAAAATTTTCAGCAAGTTGAAATAGATCCTACAAACTATCACAAGAGTTTATCACAAAAAAATGATTGAGAAACTTTGATGTGAAAAATAATGTCCAAAGACTAATCCACCAAAAAAATTGGAAAGAATAAATAGATGGTGAAAATAGCATGAACAACTAAAGAGGATTAAAATCAAGAAAACAAACTCAAGTAATTTGAGAAGGCTTGCTTAGTTGAAGATGTTGAAGCTTCCAAACCAAGGATTTGATCTTGCAATATTTGGAGAACACTTGGAAGAAAAATCTAAGAATTTTTCTCTTAGATTTGCTGGATGGATTTGAATTTTGAATGAGGAATACTTTCATGAAGAGAATGAGGGCTATTTATAGGCAAGAAGATCATATTTTAAAAATATATCATGCAAACCTCATGTTATCATCTAATAATTTAATATTCAATAAAAATATAATTTATATTAAATAAATATTAAATTTAGTAGCCAAAATTTGGCTATTCGCATGGGTAAGTCAAAAGTAATGAAATATGCTCTTAATATATTCAAAGCATGTAGCATGCATTCATTATAAAAATTAGCTAATGTTTACATAATCATAATAAATTCAATTTTAATCAAAAGTGGGTCATGTAACCTCTTAAATTAAAGGAAAAAATCAAGGAATCCATTGGAGATGAAATCGATATGAATTCTTTGATTAGAAAATGACTTTGGCTAAAATACAAAATTTTATATATTTTGTTATTTTGACATGTGACATTTAAAATTATGATATAATTTATATATAATTATAAATATGTTAGTTATCTTATAACCAAAAAATTAAATTAAAATACTTAATTATATTAAGTAAATAAAATAATTATACTTAATAGTTTTTATCATTTATTACTTTGACAATTTTAATGCTATGTATGAAATATATAATTGAATGCTAATTAAATAAAAATTTATATAAATTAACCTCATTAAAATAATATGTTAAGTTGAGATTGATTCATGCCAATGAACTCATATTAATAGTCATATAACCCAAAATATTTTATCTTGAGCTTCACATTATCCTTTTCATTCTTCTACTCTGCAATTTCCTCAAACATATTATGAGATGTATTGATATGTAATTAATTGATATATCAAAATACATAAAAATATTCATTAGAACATCCAAGCATTTCTTTTATCATAAAAATTAATCAAATTGAACATGAGGCCAATTAAGCCAACAATCTCCCCTTTTGATGATGACAAACTAATGTTGTATTAATTTTGATGAAGGTGCAAATTGACCTTTCATCATAGTTTTGAAAAAATTCTCTTAAAAAAATTTATGCATAAGAGATGAATAATGTTCCCCCCTAAATGTGCATGGAATAGACTTAATACTAACCAACATTTTACTCTTCTCCACCTTTTGACAACATCAAAAAAACAAACTACATACAATTTTAAATATTAGGATCTAACATTCCAAGCATGTTAAAGTACAAAACGTTCTTTTGGTGAGGGTTTTGTAAAATATCTATAATTTGTATATCACTAATGAAATTCATCATGACCTTTCAAAATATGATCCCTAATAAAATGATGTCTAATTTCTATATGCTTAGTGTGGATTGGATTTTAGTCAAACTAATAGCACTTATTATACACAATAAGAATGTGATCTTTTAATACCAAAATCTTCTAATTATTATTTTAACCAAAGGACTGAGCAACACAACTACCGCATATGTACTTACCAAGAGGATAAAGCTATAGAATTATTTTAGATGACCAAGACATAGTGATGATCCTAAAAAATGACATGTACATAGCTTTTTCTATCTACTTTGCATCGCATAATCAACATCGAATAAGCAACAAAATCACATGATAAAGAATTTTAGGATACCATAAACCCAACCTAGTAGTGCCTATCAAATACCAAAAGATATGCTTGACTGCTATTAAATGAGATTCTTTCGGGTTGGCCTAAAAATGAGCACACAAACAACAACAAACATAATATCGCCTACTAGAAAGGTATAAAAGTGAACCTATCATACTCCTATAAAGTTTTTGATCAATGATTTTCCTAATTCATCTAAATCCAATTTTATGAGATGGGCTCATAGGAGTTTTACTAGATTTAAATCTTTTCATGTCAAACCTCTCAAGCAATTCATTTGTATACTTAGTTTAACAGATGAATGTGCCATTTTCTTGTTGCTTCACTTGAAGACCTAAGAAAAAATTAAGTTCTCCCATCATACTCATTTCAAACTCTTTAGCATCAAAGATGAGAACTCATGGCACAAAGATTCATTTGTACTTCCAAATAATATATCATCTACATACACTTGTACAACAATCAAATCATCATCTATGCTCTTAAGAAATAAGGTGGTATCTACTCTACCCTTTCTAAATCCATGATCTATCAAAAAGTTACTTAACCTATCATACCAAGCACTAGGCCTATTTTAAACCATATAAGGTTTTCTTTAATTTATACACGTGATTTGGACAATCAAGGCTCTCAAATCTAGGTGGTTGCTCTATACATTTTGGTCAATAAATCCATTCAAAAATGCACTTTTGACATCCATTTGAAAAAGTTTAAAATTTCTAAAATAAGCATAAGAAAGGAGTAACCTGATAGCTTCTAGTCTTTCTACGGGTGCAAAAGATTCTTCAAAATCTATACCTTCAACTTGTGTGTACCCTTGTGCAACTAACCTAGCTTTATTTCTAACAATACAACCTCAATCATCTAGCTTATTCCTAAAGATCCATTTTGTTCCAATGACATTTTGATCTTGGGGTTTGGGAGTAATTCCCAAACATCTTTCTTACAAATTGATTCAACTCCTCTTCCATAGCAATAATCCAAAAATTATTATTTAATGCTTCTTCTAAATTTTTAGGTTCAACCTCAAATCAAAATGTTGAATGATCTACAACTTCTCTACTATGTCTTCTAGTCATAACTCATTTTGAAGGATCAACTATAATTAATTCCTTTGGATGATTTTTATTATATTTCCATTTTTAGGCAATGAATCATCCATATTATCTTCTAAAGATATTTTCTTAAAATTATCTATCTCTTCATCAATCACTTCATTTCTAATAGGATCAATTAAATTTTCATCAAAAATAACATGTATTAATTCTTCTACAATCATTTTTCTTTTATTGAAAACTCTATAAGCTCTACTAGAAAGAGAGTACCTAAGAAAACCATCAGATTTGTAATCAAACTTACCTAAATGATCTTTTCCATTATTCAAAATAAAGCATTTACATCCAAATACATGAAAGTGTTCAATCTTAGGCTTTTTCCAAAAAAATAATTCATAGGGTGTCTTCTTCAAAATTGGTCTAAAATAGATCCTATTCATCACATGACATGCGTGATTTACTTCTTAAAAAAATATTTTAGCAATTTATACTCATCAAGCATAGATCTACTTAATTCAATTAATATTCTATTTTTTCTCTCTACTACTCCATTTTGTTGGGGAGTTCTAGGTGCAGAAAAATTATGTCTAATCTCATGTTCATCACAATAATCCTCAAATAATTTATTTTCAAATTCTCCACCATGATCGATGAACCTATTAATCAAAAGGCCTTGTTCTCTTGAATATATTTAGAAAACTTTCTAAAATCACCAAAAAAATCATCCTTGTAAGTTATAAATAAAACCCAAGTATATCTAGACAAATCATCAACAATCACAAAACCATAATTTTTTCCACCTAAGCTAGTGGTTCTAATAGGACCAAATAAATCCATGTGCAATAATTCTAGAGGTCTAGAAGTAGAAATAATATTTTTACTTTTAAATGAGCTTTAGAATGCTTACCATGAATACATGCATCAAAAAACATAGTTTGAATGAAAATTTAATTTAGGCAATCCAACTACTAAATCAAGTTTGCCAATTTTATTAAGTGCGTGCATGATAATATGACATAGTCTCCTATGCCATAACCATATATCATCATGGGTGCTTTTAAAACAAAGTAAATTCAAATTCACATCATGAAAGTTACCTAAATCAATGACATAAATATTTTTATATCTTTGTCCTACTAAAAAAACATTTTCATTATTTTTTATGATGCAACATGATGCATGGAATACTACATTCAAACTTTTATCACATAATTTACTAATAGAAATTAAATTATGTTTTAATCCTTCTACTAGAAAAACTTTATCTAAAGTGATAGAATTCTTACAAATAGAACCAATGCCAATGATCTTTCCCTTTGCATTATCTCCATATGTAACAAATGCTCCATCAATTGATTCTAAAGTTGTGAATTTATCTTTATCTCCCATCATTTGTCTTGAACATCCAATTTTTCTTTGAAGGCATTCCTACAAAAGAAACTCACATGTTAACTTTTGGAACCCAAACATGTTTGGGTCCACATTATATATTTGAAGCAAGATATCTAGCATGCATGGTTTGTGTAGTGCTTGTACCTTTTGGTGCCCATACATAAGATGATTGCTTAGTATTTTGTAATGTGCATATCAATCAAATGAAATATGCCCTTTATATCACAATAGTTGCACCCAAACATTAGTTTTCAATGACTTAGCGATAATTATAAGGTATATGAGTGGGATGTGTATGATGCAAATAATTTATATTAAATATTTTTCTTGATGAAGTATTATAATGAACTTGTGATTTCAAACATAATTTTAATCTTGCTTTTTAACAAGATATTCTCTCTTTCAAGTTTACATACAAGTGAACAATTTAATAAAGAAGTATTTTTTACTTTTAAATTATCACATTCATTTTTAAATCAAAAAAAACACATATCTAAATTTTATGTTCTTTTCTAAGGTTTTGTATTTTCTTTTAATTTTTATATTCAATAACTAAATCATTAAAAGCATCATCTAATTCATCATAAGATATATCATTACATACCTCTTGAGAATCTAAGTCGATTCTCCATTTGCCATAAAGACATATGTTGACCTCTTCATCATGAGCAAGTACTTGATTCATTTAAATCGATTGGCCCATAAAGCCATCTTCTTCTTATGGTACTTTTCTTTCATATTTTTTTCTTCTTTTACATCAATCTCTTTTTTTCTTTGGTTCAGTTCCAATCACCTCTTATGTGTCCGTGATTTCTACAATGGTAAAATGATCCCTCACATGAAGGAAATTTTTAGTTTCAAATTTATAGTTTTAGAATTTTATACCTTTTGATTCTTCTTTTAGCAAGTTCCCAAGTTTTGGATAGCATGACCACCTCATCAATATCACCATCGAGTTGAGGTGTTATGCTATCACCATCAACTTGTAATGCAATGGCTTTTCCTTTCTCCTTCTCCTTTTGTTGAGTTATCCATCTTATCCCTTAGAGAAATAACTGCTCATGTGCTATCAAAGAACCCAAAAGTGATCAAGTGGATAAGTAGATAAATGCTTAAATTAAATAGTACTTTAGCTTCCCATTCTTTTGGAAGACATCTAACAATCTTATAGACTAAGTCTTGATTCTTATATGTTTTTACAAGATAATGTAATGTGTTAACTATTTTCATGAATCTAGTATGCATTTAAGAAATAGATTCAGAAGGAGACATATGAAACAACTCATATTCATGAACAAGTCTATTTATGTGAGCATCTTTAACTTCACTAGCTCCTTCATAAGTTATATTGAGTTTATCCCATATTTTTTTATGTACTTAACATAGAAATTTTCATGTAATCATCAGGTACAAAGCACAATGAAAAGTATTACAAGCCTGATTTAATTCATGAAGTTCTCTTCAACTAGACATTCCTCAAAAGGTTTTTCTACTTTAATTCCATTTACTTCTACTATGGGTGTATGATATTGATGGGTCAACATATACCACATGCATCTTGACCTCTTAAAAAATTACTAATTATATTTTCCAATAGTCAAATGGTACACTATCAAAAAGTGGAGGTCTATAGTGGATTATCCTGGTAGTGAACCCTTGATAGACAAAAGAGCCTAGGCTCATACCAATCAAGTCATTATAGCACCAAGAGATGAATGTGATATTAAAATTTTAAAACTTAAATCTTGGAATTTAATTTTAGTAGAAAATTAATTTTGATTTTATAATGATAGATACAATTCTTAATGCAACAAAAATAAAAGTACAAGAAAGGAAAGAGAGACAATAGCACACAATTTTAGGCCAAACCCCAAAATCTACACTAGCCACCCCTCTTAGAATCCAAATACAAAAAAAATAGTTTACAAATAGTACTCTCCTATAACAAGGTGAGTACAATTACAATAATATGTACTCTAGAAAGGTGAGTACAACCCAAAATAAATTTACGACAAAAAAAGAAAATACAAAATAATAAATTTTGATTAAATAAATCTCTACAAATATACCAAGTCTCAATGATCTCAAAACTTATAAATGATCACTTACAACTTAAAAAATTTTGGCAAGATAATATGCTCACTTAATATTAAAATAAATATCTTAAAGTGATCTTACTAAGATGTTTAAAAATGATTTCAAAATAATTTCACAATATTCTTTTACACAATAAAATGAATTTTAGAAAAAAATAATTTATTTTATTATTAATAAAAAGATTCTTTCAATTAATCCTAATGATCACAAAGTACTTAAAAAAATGAATATATGATAGATCTAAGTATGCTAGTAAGCTTTTAATTAAAAACAAAGATCTAGGAAATATAAAAATAATTTCAGCACAATATCTTATTTTTAAATGCTTAAAAATATACTTCTAAAATAGATCTAGCAAATTAATTTTTGATTTTATAATGACAGGATACAATTCTTAATGCAGCAAAAATAAAAGTACAAGAAGTAAAGAGAGACAATAGACAATTTTACTTGGTAAACCCCAAAATACTTAGCCCATTTTAGCCAGGAGAATCCACTAAATGCTAAAATATTACAAATAGTACTCTCCTATAATAAGTACAACTACAATATGTGTACTCTTAGAAGTATTTCAACCCCAAAATAAATTTTACAGACAAAAGAAAAAAATACAAAATAATAAATTTTGATAAAATAAATCTCTCACAAATATATGTCAATGATCTCACAACTTATAAATGATCACTTACAACTTAAAATTTTGGCAAGATAATATGCTCACTTAATATTGAAATAAATATCTTAAAGTGATCTTACTAAGATGTTTAAAAATGATTTCAAAATAATTTCAAATATTTACACAATAAAATAAATTTTAGCAAGAAATAATTTATTTTATTATTAACGATTCTTTCAATTAATGCTAATGATCACAAAGTACATAAAAAATGAATATATGATAGATCTAAGTATGCTAGTAAGCTTTAATTAAAAATGGAGATCTATCAAATATAAATAATTTAGACAATATTATTTTAAATGCTTAAAATATACTTAAAATAGATCCAAGAATAAATGATCTTTCAAAATAAGACTAATGAAGAAATATTTCAAGAAACCAAAATAAATTTGTAGGAAGTTAAAATTTTCAGCAAGTTGAAATAGATCCTACAAACTATCACAAGAGTTTATCACAATTATAGAAACTTTGATGTGAAAAATAATGTCCAATGACTAATCCACCAAAAGTATAAATTTGAAAGAATAAATAGATGGTGAAAATAGCATGAACAACTAAAGAGGATTAAAATCAAGAAAACAAACTCAAGTAATTTGAGAATTTGCTTAGTTGAATTGATTGATTCCAAGGATTTTGGATTTTTTTTCTTTAATTTAAGAGGTTACCCAATTTTTTGATTAAAATTGAATTATTATGATTTTCAAACATTAGCTGATTTTTATAATGAATGCATGCTACATGCTATGAATATATTAGAACCATATTTGATTACTTTGACTTACCCATGAATAGCCAAATTTGCTAAATTTTATATTTATTTAATATAAATTATATTTTATTGAATATTAAATTATTAGATGATAACATGAGGTTTGTATATATTTTAAAATATGATCTTTGCCTATAAATATTTATTCTCTTCATGAAAGTATTCCTCATTCAAACTCAAATTAGAAATCAAAGAGATTATTTAAGTATATTAAGTAAATAAAATAATTATACTTAATAGTTTTTATCATTTATTAATTTGACAATTTGTGCTATGTATGAAACATATAATTGAATGTTAATTAAATAAAGATTTATATAAATTAACCTCATTAAAATAATATGTTGTTGTGAGAAATTGATTCATGCCAATGAACACATATGAATAGTCATATAACCCAAAATATTGTATCTTTTGAGTTCACATTATCCTTTTTATTCTTTTACTTTAATTTCCTCAAACATATTATGAGATGTATTGATAGTTAATTAGCAATTGATATAAAATTACATAAAAATATTCATTAGAACATCCAAGCATTTGTTTGTTATCATCAAAATTAATCGAATTGAACATGAGGCTAATTATGCCAACAGATCATGTTTGTTCGAAGAAATGAGGTTATTTCTTAAATTGTCAAAAAGAGAAACATGGATATAATTCTCAAGTTTACTTTCATTCCAATTATTATTAAGCCAAAAAGAGTTAACTTTGATAGCTTTATAGAGTGTAGATAAAAGGGTGTCAATGGAGCCATTTTTTGTTTAAAAGGAAGAAGTACCAATTACCAAGATATTAAAGATTTAACCAATATAATGGAGCAAAGCCTTTTCCAAACTAGAGAGTCACCAACTTTATAAGCATAGATAAGAGGGTGTTTATTTTGGCAATATTTTTACATCATATTATTAAAGGCTATTTCTTTCTAAAATTCCACCAAATCTTATGAGAGAAAGTGATGATAGCCAAGAATAGGTTTTCAACCTAGAGCACCTTCACAAATGACCTCAACATTTAGCCAACATGTCTAATGCATTCTTGGTAGAGTTATTAGAGCCCCAAAAAATTTATTAAGCAAGTGATTAATTCGTGAGAGTGACATTATGGGGATAATAGTTTAAATCAAATAAAGAGATGAATTGAGAGTTCTTTTAAGAATAGTGAGTGCACAAAGGAAAGTAAATGGAATTAAATGAAAATTTTATTTAAAAGTTTTTTAATTAACTCATCAAAGAGATGGTATCATTTTGGGACTTAAAGAGAGGAGCACCCATGTACTTTAGGTAAGTATTGATGCTTAAAATTATTATATGGGATTTAATTGACTTTATTATTAGATATGAGAGGAAGTGATAAGATATTTTTTATCATTGATAGAAAGGCTACTTTTTACCAAATTTATTTAGAAAATACTTGAGATGTTGATATGATGAATAGCATTGCAAAAATAATGAAATCATTTAATTAAATGGAGTAAGAAGACCACCAATAGTTTTGTAGTACATAGATTGTTAAAGAATAAATTAAGTTTAGATAAATACTCAACAATAATAAATAAAGGAAGATAGGATTTGTCTCAAGCCATAAGAGAGAAAGAAACACAAGTTTATTAAGAAAAATTGAAAACCATGAATTATTAATATTTTTTAATAAAATAAAAATTTTATTTAAAACCCAAATAAATTTAGAATATGGAGAAAGTCTAAGAAATGTTATCAAAGGATTAGATAATATCTAATTTGAAAAGAATGTTGCCACCTCTAGTTTGGCATCAAGATCATGAATTAATTTTAGACCAAGAATATTATTTATTATAGATTATTTCTAATAAAACTAGTTTGGTTGAGAAAGATAATTTTTATTAAGTAAAGGAGCCTATTGGTTATAATTTTGGAAATCAACTTATTGAAGAAGGTGCAAAGACTAATAGGTCTAAAATTATTCAATAGTCTGATTTTCTTTTTATTTAGAATGATAAGTACTAGAAAATATCTAGGAAAAGGATTACCATTTCAAGCATAGCCTCAATCAAATCATTTTAATGATAAACCAACATTTTGAAAGAATTAGTAGTGAAACCCTTAACCAGAAAAAATCTATATTCATGCTATTAAGGACTTTATTTCATTTCATTTACAATGGTAAGCTAAATCATTACCATCATTTGTAATAATTAAAGAATCATGCAATTTAGAAATAGTTTATAAGATCAACTCTTATTAAGAATATTTCTAAAGTAATTAATAACATTAACATCATTATTCTTTGTAATTTAACACCATCATCTTTAATTTTTGAATATTATTTAAAGCTCTATTTTTATTAACTAAAGCATGTAAATACCTTATTTATCACCATTTATATTTACTAGTTGGTTTATGGTTTTATTTAGTTTAGATTTTGCTTTTAACTTTTTTTATTTTGGTTTATTTAGTTTAGGTTTGGTTTAGGTTTTAGGTTTAGGGTTTAGGGTTTATTTATGGTTTGGTTTAGGTTTAGGTCTTAGGGTTTAGGGTCTATGGTTTAAGGTTTAGATTTTTAGGGTTTAAGGTTTAGGAGGGTTTTTAGGATTTAGGGTTTAGGGTTTAGGATTTAGGTTTTTGGTTTAGAGTTTGTTTTAGTTTAGGTTTTAAGTTTTTTAGTTTTTTTTAACAAAGAACAAATCTAGATTCAGCATTTCATCTTTTCAATTTCATCAACCAAGTAATGCACCAAGTTTTCTAAGAAACAAGTGATGACATAGATAAAAAATGAGCACACATAGAGCAAATCAAAAACCATATATTAGTAGAACTATCTCTACTATAGTAGACATAACTCCATAAGAAAAAGATAAGATCAGCCATTCTTCTTTCTCATAAGAACCACCCCCCTCTCAAGTGGATCCACCATCATATCCCTAATCTCTCTCCTACAACCACAGTTGTAATCGCCACTCTCCCACCTCCATAACCATACTCTTACCACCACCTCCATACCTATGCTAGATCCCCACCACAACTATAAGTTGCTCACCTCCACTAACAATTTAGACTAGCTTAGATGGTAATGTTCTTTAAGTTTCTTCATTAAGATTAGGTGTAGGTGTAGGTTTAGATTTATTAGGTTTTAAGTTTTAGGGTTTTGGGTTAGGGTTTAGGGTTAGGGTTTAGGGCTTAAGGTTTAGGGTTTAGGGTTTTTTAGGGTTTAAGGTTTAGGGTTTAGGGTTTTTTAGGGTTTAGGGTTTAGGGTTAAAGGTTATAGGTTTAGTTTTTGGGGTTTAGTTTAGTGTTTATGGTTTTGTTTAAATTAAGTAAACCGTTGGTTGTTTATTTACATTATTTTTATTTATTTAGGTTTATTTACTTTTAATTTTTATTTAGGTTTATTTTTTTTATTTGGTTTAGTTTATTTATTTTAAGTTTATTTATTTTAGCTTAAGTTTTTCATTTTAGTCTATTTTTTAGGTTTAGGTTTAGTTTAGGTTTATTTTTAGTACAATTTTAGTTTTGTTTTATTTTTTAGCTTTAGGTTTTATTTTATTTTTTATTTTTAGGTCCATGTTTAGGTTTTTATTTTATTTATTTAGGTTTAGGTTTTTGGTTTTTATTTTAGGATTATTTTTAGGTTTTATTTTTTAGTTTAGGTTTAGGTTTATTTTTAGTTTATTTTATTTTATTTAATTTAGGTTTAGATTTTGTTTATTTTAGGATTAGGTTTAGGTTTTATTTATTTTAGTTTAGTTTATTTTAGTTTTGATTTTGTTTTATTTTATTTTGTATATTTTATTTTTATTTTAGGTTTTGGTTTTTTTAGTTTAGGGTTTAGATTTTATTTTTATTTTAAGGTTTATTTTTAGTTTAGGTTTTTATTTAGTTTTATTTTATCTTATTTTATTTATTTTATTTTATTTTATATTTTTTATTTTATTTATGTTTTTTTATTCTCAAGTTCATTTTATTTGTTTAAGTTTAATTTAAGTTTTTATTTATTTTATTTTAGTATATTTTATTTTATTTTGGTTTTAGTTTAGGTTTTAGTTTTTTTTTTTATTTATTATTTTATTTTATTTAGTTTGTTTATTTATTTATATTTTTATGGTTTATTTAGTTTTGTTCAGATTTTTGGTTTTAGGGTAAGGTTTTTAGGTTTTGTAGTTAGGGTTTAGGTCTGGTGCAGGTTTAGTAGTTTAGGGCTCTTTAGGGTTTAGGGTTAAGGTTAGGTTTAGGGCTCAGGACCAGTTTAGGTGGATGAGTTGGGTTTAGGTTGTGGTTTTTTTGGTTTTAGGTTTAGGGTTAGGGTTTAGGGTTCATGGTAGGGTTAGTGGTTAATTTTATGGTTTAGATTTAGGGTTTAGAATTTAGATTTAGGGTTTAGGGTTTTTTTTAAAAAAACAAGCAAACCATTAGTTAGTTTATTTTTATTTATTGAGTTTTATTATTTATTTGTTTTTTTATTTTATTTAGTTTATTTTATTTTTTTCAATTTAGGTTTTTATTTAGTTTATTTTTAGTTTAGTTTATTTTTACTTAAGTTTTATTTTATTTTATTTTTAGGTTTAGTTTTCTTTTTTTTTTTAGGTTTAGGGGTTTAGCTTTTACTTTATTTTTATTCTTCATTTTAAAGCTTCATTCTTGTTTATTCTTTCTATTCCCTTATAAGTTTTTAGTTTTATTTGAATTTTAATATCTTTCATGTATGTTTAATTTATTTTAGCTCTAGTTTATTTTATTTCTTTATGTTTTATTTTAGTCTCTTTGTGTTTCCTTATTTTATTTTATTTTCATTTAGGTTTATCTTTTATCAGTTTTTTTACTTATTTTAGTTTATCTTATCTTTTATTTGTTTTATTTAGTTTATTTATTTCATTATTTTACTCGGTTTTTATTTATTTTATTTTATTTAGGTTCATTTTTTAGTAGTTTCTTTTTATTTTATTATTTTTATCTTTATTTTTTTATTTTATTTATTTTATTAGTTTAGCTTTAGTTTATCTTATTTTATCTTTTAGGTTTATAGTATTTTATTTTATTTAGGTTTTATTTATTTTTTTAGGTTTAGTCAGTTTAGGTTTTTATCTTATTTTTTTTGGTTTGTTTTACCTTAGTTTGTATTTTTTTAGTTTTTTTGTATTTAGGTTAAGTAGTTTTATTTCTTTTTTTTTTTTTTTGGTTTTATTTATTTATCTAGTTTATTTTTTTTATTTTAGTTTATTTTATTTTTTTATCTTCCATTTTTATTTTAGTTTATAGTTTTTTAGTTTTTTATATTTTATAGTTTTATTATTTTTTTATCATTTAGTTCTACATCTTTTAGCCTAGGTTTAGCCTATTTTATTTATTTTTTAGATATTTTATATTTATCATTTTAGCCTATTCTTTTCAGTTTTTATTTATTTTATTTTATTATTTATATTCTTAGTTATTTTATTTATTTATTTTTATTTATTTATTTTATTTTTATCTTTATCTTTTTATTTCATTTTATTTTAGTTTTATTTAGTCATTTTTATCTTTATTATATCTTTCATTTTATTTATTTATATTCTTATCTAGTCATTTTATTTCTTTAAGCTCAAGGTTTAGTCTGTGGTTGGCCTAGTTAGGTTTAGTTTAGTCTAGTCAGTTTAGGGTTATTTTAGGGCCTGTGGTCACCAGGTTGTGGCCTTTTGGTATAGCCTATTTTAGTTTTTCAGTGCTTAAAGTTTGGCCCAGTTAGTTTAGGGCCTTAGGCCTCATTAGGGCTCAGGGCCCAGTATCTTAGTTAGTTCATTTTAGTTTTTTTTTAAAACCAAGCAAACTCCATCTAGGTCTTTATCTTTTATTTATTTAGTTTTTTTTCTTTATTTTATATTTGCCATTATCTTTTTATTTTTTAGTTTTTATCTTTATTATAGTTTTTATTCATTTATTTATTATAGTTTATTTAGTAGCTCAGTATTTGTGGCCTAGTTTTGGGCCTAGGACACAGTGGTAGTGCAGGTTTTTTTTAGTGGCTTTTAGTTTAGGTAGGGGCTCAGGTTTTTAGTTTTGGGTTTAGTGTTAAGTTTAGTTTTGGTTTAGGTTTTTTTTTTTAACAAAGAACAAATTCAAAATCAACATTTCTTCTTTGATTTCATCATCCAAGTAACACACCAAGTTTTATAAAACACAAGCAAAGACAAAATGAGCTGATAGCAAATCAAAACCCTAGATAACTAGAAATATCTCTCTATGAAAGAGCCCATAAGTCAGATTAGTCGTTTCTTCAATTTCTAATTCCCATCGAAACCACCGCCTCTCGAGGATCCACCACATATGCCCATCTCTCCACCACCACAACTGTAACCACTGTCACTCCTCCGGCCTCCATAACCACCACTACTCCGACCATCACATCCAAATCCACCAGCACCTCCAGATCCCTCACCACCACTATAATAACCGCTGCCTCGCCTTTCCACCACTGATGTGTGATGATGTTCTTACCATCAAGGTTCAACCCATTCTTTTATGTTAGTTATTAGGGTTTAGGTTTTATTTAGTTACTTTAGTTTAGGTTGTGGTTTAGGTTAGGGTGGGCTTTAGGATTTATTGTTTTAAGGTTTATTATGCCTAGGTTTAGGGTTTAGGTTTAGTGGTTAGAAGGTTTAGTGGTAGGGTGGGTTTAGAGGGGGTTTAGGGTTTGTGGTTAAGATTAGGGTTTAGGTTTAGTTAGTGGTAGGGGTTGGCTTAGGGTTTGTGGGTTTGGATCAGGGTTTATTGTGGTCAGTGGGTTTGGCCTAGGGTAGTTTAGGTTTGTTTATCAGGGTCAGGGTCAGTGTAGGTTTATTAGGGATTAGGATTTTTTTAAAGCAAAAGAGGTTTTAGTATTTTATTTAGTTTTATTTATTTATTTATTTTGTTTATTATTTTAGGTTTATTCTTTTCTTTTTTATTTTATTTTAGGTTTTATTTTCATTTTGGTTTATTTTAGTTTATTATTTTAGGTTTATGATTCTTTAGTTTATTTATTTTATTTTATTTATGTTTATTTTATTTTTATTTTAGGTTTAGGATTTTATTTATTTAGGTTTATTTTAGGTTTATTTTAGGTTTATTTTTAGGTTTTTAGTTTATGAGTTTATTTTATTTTATTTTAGGTTTTAAGGTTTTATTTATTTTTTTAGTTTATTTTAGTTTAGGTTTACATTTATTTTATTTTTATTTATTTTATTTTAGGTTTAGGTTCTTTTTAGTTTAGGGTTTAGTTTTTTTAAATTTATTTTTTAGGTTTGTTTAGGTTTTAATTAGTTTTATTTTATTTTCTTCTAGGTTTATTTTCTTTATTTATAGTTTTATTTTATTTTAGATTTTATTCTTAGGTTTTTTTAGTTTAGGTTTTTTATTTGTATTTTAGTTTTATTTCTATTTTAGGTTTAGGTTTAGTTTAGTTTATTTTATTTATTTTATTTTATTATTTTATTTAGGTTTAGGTTTATTTCTTTATTTATTTTAGTTTATTTTAGGTTTAGGTTTTAAGGTTTAAGATTTAGACTTTGGTTTTAGGTTTAAGGTTTAGTAGTTTAGGGTTTTAAGTTTAGAGTGGGTTTAGGGTTTTAGTGGTAGGGTTAGGGTTTTTCAAATTTTTTTTATTTTATTTTTTTTTTATCTTTTTAAATTAAGTATGCTTTAGGTTTATTTTATTTATTTTTTATTTATTTAGTTTATTTTTTTTATTTTTTTTAGGTTTATTTTTATTTTATTTAGTTTAGTTTATTTATTTTGGTTTATTTATTTTAGTTATTTTATTTTAGTTTATTTTTTAGGTCAGTTTAGCTTAGGTTTATTTTTTAGTTTAGTTTTATTTATTTTATTTTTAGGTTTAGGTTTATATTTTTAGGTTTAGGTTTAGGTTTTTTATTTTATTTTAGGTTTAGGTTTTAGATTTTTATTTTAGGTTTATTTTAGGTTTATTATTTAGTTTAGGTTTAGGTTTATTATTAGATTTTATTTTAGGGTTTAGGTTTAGGTGTTTAGTTTTATTTTAGGTTTAGGTTTATTTTAGTTTTTTATTTTAGTTTAGGTTTAGTTTATTTTATTTTATTTAGGTTTAGGTTTTATTTTTTTAGTTTAGGGTTTAGGTTTTATTTTATGTTTATTTTTAGGTTTAGGTTTTTAGTTTGTTTATTTTATTTTATTTGAGGTTTATTTTTTTTACTTCTACATTTAGTTTTTATTTTATTTAGGTTTTTTTATTTTTAGGTTTATTTTATTTATTTTATTTTAGTTTTATTTTTTTATTTTTCTTTTTAAGTTTAGGTTTAGGTTTAGGTTTAGGTGTAGGTTTTAGTTAGTTTTATTTTATTTTATTTTTTATTTAGTGATTTAGAGAGGAAACATCAAGGCCATCATTGCAGATACCTCTTGTAGCCCATCATCCCAAGTCCATCATCTAAGGTCAGAAACTCCTTCAAGCAAGACATAATAGCCCACAAAGCTACCAAACAAATAAGCCCAATAAGGTAGAAAATCAACCAACCATCTGACAACGGAACACCACCAAAGCCACCACCAAAGAGGAATAACAACATCAAAGGAAGCAAGCATCATGACCTCAACATAAACCAAAACCAAACCAAAAAACAAGAACAACAACAACAACAACAACAACAAGCCTTTATCCCACTGGTGGTCTACATGAATCCTTCATCTCCATTGTGTCCTATTATGTGTCAAATTCTCATTTAATTCAAGTATACTAAGGTCATTTTTATACATCTTAACCAAGTCTTTTAGGTATCTACCTTTCTTAACATAAGGAAAATCTAATGCATCTACTCTTAACTCATCGACGACCGACGCTTTATGTGGCCAAACCATCTAATCTTAATCTACCACCGAGCCTCCAACTTTTTCGAACATACTCATTTTGCATTTTATCTCTAAGAGTAAAGCCACTCATCCATCTAAGCATTCTCATCTCTGTAACACTTAACTTAGTCTTATGCTTCTCTTTATTGGCCAACATTCTGCACCATAAGTCATTGCAGGTCTTACCATCATCTTATAAAATTTTCCTTAAGTTTAAGTGGAACTTCTATCACACAGCCGATGCATTCCTCCACTTCAACCATCCAACTTGAATTCCAATAACATCTCCATCTATTTCACCATTATTTTGAACAATAGAGCCTAAATATCTAAATCGCTTCACTCTTATTAATAACTTGTTCACCTAATGTCAAAACACTACCATTAGAACTTCAACTAAAAACACTCCATATATTTTAGATCTACTTAAATGAAAACCTTTAGACTCTAATATTGACCTCCATAATTCAAGTTTCTCTGGACTCCCTCTCTAGTCTTATCAACAAGAAGAATGTCATCAACAGAAAGCATACACCAAGGTACATCTTCCTATAAATGCTTAGTAAGAACATCCATAACTAAAGAAAAAAAGATAAAGGCTTAAAGCTGATCCTTGATGTAATCCAATTGAAATGGGAAAATTTTTTTTTCAATCCTCCTTGTGTTTGGACACACAAACTCTAGTATACATATCCTAATGACTTGAATATAACCAATATTAACTCCTTCCTATTCTAGAACTCTACAAAGAACATCTCTGAAACTTTATCATAAGCTTTCTAAATCAATAAATATCATATGTAAATCCTCCTTACTTTCTTATACTTTTCCATCAAACCTCTTAACAAATGTATAGCATCCATAGTAGATCTACTGGCATGAAACCAAACTGAGAAACTTTTGTATCACATCATAACCTATGCTCAATTACTCTTTAATTTTAATGTATGAAAGATTAACTTAATTCCTCTATAATTTGCACACTCTTGTGCATCACCTTTATTCTTAAATATAGGAACCAACAAACTCTTTCTCCACTCATCTATTTTAGTCTTTAAAATAACATTAAAAAGATTTGTAAGCCAAGAAATTCCTTGATCTAAACATTTCCACACTTCTATTGGAATATTGTCCTACTTTCTTTCCATATTTCATTTTCCTTCTAACTTCATTTACTACAATGATAAAAATAAAATTCTCTATTTTGTTTAGGGTATTAAGGTTGCTAAAATCAATCATACAGATCCTTCATTGAAAAGTTTATCAAAATATCTCATCCCTATTTCAATATCCTTTTCTAAGAAAAGCACTTTATAATCTTCATCCTTAATACACCTCACTTGAACTAGGATTTTACTTCTCTTCTTTGATTGGCTAACTTATACATACATCTTTCACTTCTTTGGTATCTAATCTATTGTATAAATCACTAGCTAAATTTTGCATCATATATTGCTTTCTTAGAATCTCTAAAGCCACTTTATATCTTTCCCAATTCTCCAAGTTTTACATCTAAACCAAGTTTTATAACAATGTTTATTTTATCTTATCTTTCACACTCGACTCCACCACTATTTTTATTAAAAGAAGTTTTTCCTTTGATTCTCCAAGCACATATTTAGCAACTTGCTTAATTTCACTTTTTTTTTCCACATAACATTTCTTTATGAACATCCAAATTCTAAGCTCTGTAGTTTGCTCTTAAAATATTTTATTTGTGTTCTTTAAGTATCCCCATCTAAATAATTTGATTTATTTCTTCCATTCTTTCATCTTAAAATCTAAAACTAACAATCGATGTTGGGTACTTAAACTTTCACTTGAAAAAACCAAGACCAAAAAGAAAAAAACACAAGAGTTCATGTCTTCCACAAGCAAATAGAAAAGGCAGCAAGGCTGTCACCCAAACCAAAAAAAAGGGGGTAGCCAAGAGAAGGGAATAGAGAGTAAGCCAACCAGATGACACCAATAGAGAAAAAATAGCCACCCATCCAACCAACCCAAATAACCAAAATAAACCAACATACCCACCAACCACCACAACAGAAAATCCAAATCAATGAAAAGACCAACATCATCCATCATGCCAAAACCCAAGACAACAAGAAAATGGTAGAAGTAAACATCAACATCCACCAAACCCAACCAAAGCAACAAAAATTTAATCCGTGAGGTGAATAGTACCAAAAATAAAAGAGAAAGTTAAAAGCCATCCATAAACAACAATAACAACAAGAACACCACCAAAGCCAACTCAAAAGGAAGAGAAATATCAATGAGTGCAAGCATCATAACCAAGCCAAGTTAGGCCAATACACCAAACCAAGTCAATCCCAAAGCAAACAACATCCACTAAATAGCCATCAACCATCCAACCCAAAATAACAACAAAAATAAAGCATAAGAGGAAGAAGACCAAGAAGAGATAAACCATAACCAAAAAAGAAACAAACCCAAACCAGAAAAAACCACCAAAACCCAATCCACAAGAAATAATAAATCAATAAATAACCTCCACCTTATGAAATCCAATCCAAAATTAGGCCACCAACAGCCCCTCGACCACCAATAAGAGGATAAACCAACCCAACACAAAATAGCCAAATACAACCAACCAACCAACATAGCACCACCAACAAACCACCATAAAAAAATTCAACTGTTAAGGAAGCAACTAGAGATATGGCAAACCCCATACAAAAATAGCAAAGCCACCCAAAATGAAGGTCACAAAAAATAAACAATAATAATCACCCATTAGGCAACAAAGCACCAATAAAAGCCAAACACCGCATAAAAGATAGAACAACCGTAGTAACCCAAAACCAAGATCTCAAAAACAAAACCTAGCACAGCCCCTAGAGTGAAAATAAGCAAATGGCCACAACCTAAAGAGGGTTTAACAAGGGAAACCAAAAGCAATGGCTCATAAAAAACCAATAGAAAAAACTAAGCCAAGAAAATTATAATCTCAGATAAGGTAAATGTTATCCATTGACCAAACCCCTTAAAAGTTTAGGTAAATTTTGATTGTCAAATAGTGAAATACCTAGTTAACCCAAAGTAGCCAAGAAATCACACAAGCATACCTTCAAGATATGGGAAATTTTATAACGAACTTGAGAAAGAAGATTTTAGTATGATTGAGAAGATAAAATAAATCAGCATTTCTCGCTCTATTAGAGTTTAGCATGTCAAGAAGCAAGAGCATCAACTTTAATCTAGATGTTGAGGAAACCTTTATTCAAACAAATTTCAATAGCTTTATTGATAGCCATAAGCTCAACATATAATAATAGAATGGGCTTTGAGAGGATGGCAAAAGAACAAATGATAGTACCTTTAGAATACCTAAGAGTACCACCACAACCATATTTATTGGAAGCAACAAACTCATGATACTCTTTAATCATAATTTCTTTGGGTTTGATCCAATGGATAATCCTTTTATAAGAGTCAACATTGCGAATGATACCCAATTTTTTATCCATAATTTATAGCCTCTAAAATGAATGTTCCTAATAAGATTAGCATTAAACAAAGCATGAATTTTTCTTTGGTTCTAGCTAAGATCCTTTTATGGATCATAGGAATACCATGATATTTAGCATCATTTTGTACATGAACTAAGGGTAATAAACTAGAACTTTGATATGACCTTTCATAGTTTTTCAAATAGACTTCAAGAAGTTGATATATGGAAAGAGAGCCATGAAAGAAGTTGGTATTAAATAAATCATCATACCATAACCATAATTTAGAAGAAATAGCACCATTGACAAAAACATGAATAACCATTTTCAATATGGAAGCAACAATAGCACTTTGAAGGCAAATAAAACCCTTTATTCTAGAGTAAAGAGTCCACAGAACAAAGTTATTCAAAATCCTCCAAGCTAAAACCAAATAAGAAATGGGAATGATATTGTTCCAAAGTTTATTGAAAACATTAGAGTTTTGCTTATCTCTAATAAAATTCCAAACCTCTTTAAAACAAAATCATCATTGTAAGAAAGCTTAAAGAGAATTTGGCCAGGTTTGTTAGAGAAAATAAGGATATTTCTAAAGTTATCTAAAAGAGAAATATGGATATAATTCTCAAGTTTGTTTTCGTTTCAAGTGTTATTATGCTAGAAAGAGTTTACTTTGATAGCTGCAGTAGAGTTGGTAGATAAAAGGGAGTCAATAAGGCCATTTCCAATCAAATTATCTTGCCAAATGAAAGAAGAACCTGAATGAATACCTCAAGATATTAAGGGTTCAAAACCCATTTAATGGAGTAAAGCCTTTTCCAAACTGAGAGTCACCAACTTTATAAGCAAGATAAGAGGGTGTTTACCTTGGCAATATTTCTTCATCATAAAATTAGCCCAAAGGCTATCATTCTTTCTAAAATTCCAGCTTATGAGAGAAGGCAACTTCACAAATTGGTTTGCAACGAGACCATCTTCACCCAAGGGACCACAACATTTATGCGAGAAGTCCAATGCATTCTTTTAATAGAATTAGGATCCCCAAAAAATATTTATTAAGCAAGAGATCAATTTTGATAAGAGTAGCATTAGTGGGATAATAATTTGAATCAAATAAAGATGCATTGAATTGAGAGTGCTTTTAAGAATAGTGAGCCACCAAAGGAAAGTAAATGATATTCTCAAACATAAATTTTATTTAAAATTTATTGAATTAACTCATCAAAAAGATGGGATCATTTCAAAGCTTTAAAAAGAGGTGCACCAAAGTACTTAAGAAAGTTAGTGATATGCAAGATTTGATTAATTACATTATTGGAGATGCTTGAAGAAGTAATAAAATAGCTTTTGTTATCATTGATAGATAGACCACTTTCTTACCAAATTTATTTAAAAAATCTTGAGATTTTGATATGATGAATAGAAGCATTGCAAAAATAATGAAATCATCTCAAAGAAAACTTAAATGAGAAATAGAAAGACCACTAAGAGTTCTGAATACATACTAGGATTGTTTAAGAATAGATCATTGATGCTCCTAGATAAGTACTCGACAATAATAATAAATAAGGCAGAAGATAGAGGATCCCCTTGTCTTAGGCCATGGGAAGGAAAGAAGCCTAAGGCTTCAGAAAAAAAAGAAAATTATTAATATAATTTTTAATAAGAAAGGTAAATTTATCGAAAACCCAAATAAATTCAGAATATGGATAAGGAAATCCCAAGAGATATTATCAAAAGCTTTTATAAATTCTAATTTGAATATAATGTTGCCACCTCTAGTCTTAGCATCTAAATCATGAATTAATTCTTGAGCAAGCAGAATATTATCAAAAATAGATCTACCTCTAACAAAATAGTTTAGAGAGATAATCCTATGAAGTAAAGGACTAAGCTGGTTAGAATTTTGAAAATAAGGTTATTGAAAAAGGTGCAATAGTTCTAAAATCACTAATAGTCTAGATTATCTTTCTTAGGTATGAGAAAAAAGTGCTAGAAAAATATATGGATTACATTAAAAAATCAACCATACCTCAACCAAATCATTTTAATAATAAACCAGCATTTTGAAAAAATTGGGTAGTGAAACCCTGACCAACAATAGAATCTATGTTCATGCTATTAAGAACTTTAAAAATTTACTCTTCATTATGTACAATAAGAAGCAACATTGTCATTATTGTTTATAATAGAAGGAATCAAGTGTGATTTAGAAATAGCTTCATAAGAGCAACTCTTATTAAGCATATTTCTAAAGTAATTAATGGTCAATCCTTAATATCATTATTCTCAATCCATTCTCCATTGTCATAATTTTTTGAATATTATTTAAAGATCTCTTTTATTAACTAAAGCATGGAAATATCTAGTATTTCTCACCATCACAATATGTTTGCTAGTGTTTTGGTGGCAATAAGACTCTTCCATATATTGAAAATTAACAAGTTTATCTTTCACCTCAATCAAGTCCTTAATCTTAGTAGGACATATAACAGACTTCAAGATCATAAACCAATTTTTCCATTTCTTTGATATTGACAAAAAGGTTTTTAAAATAATGCTTGTTCCACAAACCTAGATTTTGTTTAAGTCTTTTAAGCTTTAACCAAAATCTATTCATCCCCATAATCAAATTGTCAGGATGTAAGGGAGCTTTCCAATTATTAGCCACAATATTAAAGAAATCAATATGCTGAATCCACATGTTCTAAAATCTAAAATGAAAGAAATTTTTTAATCTATTATTGTTATCTTTAATAGAAACCAAAAAAGGTGCATGATCGATAAGGTTCGCTTAAATGATCAAAAGTAATAGGCCATTGAGTAATCCATTGAGTATTAAAAAGAATTGGTCCAACCTTGCCAAATTCTAGAGTTTTGCCAAGTAAAATTTGAACCCTTAAAGCCAATATCAATCAAATTGCAATCAAGGATCATATTGGAAAATTCTTCCATAAATGAATATTAGAGAGAAACCACCTCTTCATTAAGAGAATAAAATATTGTTGAAATCCCACCAACAAACCAAGGTTTATTGATGAGGTAGCAAAATTTCAAATATTCCCAAAGATGATTTCTACCATATTACAAGATGAATAGACAAAAGAGCCAAAAACACAACATTATTTTAGCATTGACAACTTGTTGAAAATCATCAAGAATAGAAACCTCCACAAAATTATTCCAAAAACACCAAATTTTATTACTAACATTAGAGAAAATTTTATTGAAACTAATCATTCTAGTAATATGGTTAATTTTGTTTGCATGAATAAGAGGCTCCAAAATAATAAGTAAAGAAATATTATGAATAAGACAAAGGTATCTAATACGGTTACAAATAAAGAGGGTATCGATCCCTCTAACATTCCAAACAAGCAAACTAAAACATAAGGAAGTAAAAAAAAAGGTGTTAAAGAAAAGGTTAATTAAGAGAGGAGAGGGAGGCCCAATTAGATCTAGTGTTATTGTACCATATGGGAGGGATGTTTTTAATAATTTCTTTTTAGCATGATAAGTTCGGGAACCATTTCCTTTTCCCATAGAATCATCATCCAAGAAGGATTTAGCAACATTAGTCATAGATTTAGGGAAGTCTCCTATATAGAAGTGAGTTCTCCTTCTTCCAAGATTAGAATTTATTAAAGTTAAATGAGTATCGGTATAGCGAGAAAAAATAGATTTATTAAGAAGGTGTTAACATCCACCCTTCTTCTTCAATAGATTATTAGACAAAACCAAATATGTTTGAGAATTTAAATCATCATAAAGTATAGTCAAGTTTTTCAAACTTGAGAAATCAAATCCATATTATCCATTGAATTCAAATGATGCATAACATTGATATCCTCATTAATATTTTCAATTAAAGCTTCATTCATCAATAAAATTGGTAAGGATGGGATCGACTTAGAGAAAAAAGAATCATCATCCAAAAGTTTAGAGATATTATTATTTTACATAAACCTTCAATTGCACAAAGAAATAAGACATAAAACAACCTTATTAGGAACATTCAATGAATCCTTTTTTTGAAATTAACTTTTTGATATTTATCAATGGTTAGCCTAGGGTTAGGAATAATATTTTCCTTAATAGGAATTTTTTTTTTAGGTGAGAATGCAGAATGAAACATTCAGAATTATTATGCTCATGGATTTTACAATGAGAACAAAAGAGAGGGAAATTTTGAAAATCAACTTTATGCATATAACCATAATTTTTAGATCCCAACCAAATTTCTTTGGGGTGTTTCTTGGTAATGTCTAATTCTACAAGGATTCTAGCCACAGAAGGTCAAGATTTTGTAGCCATTGCCTAATCAATTTGCAACGGCCGACCAAATAAAGCACCCACAAAAAAAAGAATTGATGATTAACGAAATGAATTTGCATATTGGGGAGAGAAATCCAAATTGAAATGATTGGGGATTCTTCCCTAATATCAAATAGTGGAGTCCATTTCAGCAACCTCATTTGGCAATTGAAAACAAAATAAGAACGATGAGAAAAAACACGTGAGTAATCCAAATCATTCATTAATTGAATAAAAATGTCATAGGGATTAATTAAATCAATCGTAAAAGCACTTGAAAGTTTTAGACCATGAAAGAAAGAGTGAATGTTTTCTAAATTCATGAAGAGTAAACTTTCACCAAAGTGAATTCTAATGGCTTAGCAAGCTTTTCAATCGAGCACATACATAGATGCCTAAAAAAGTCAAAATAAGGGGACTCACCGAACAACTATCCTTACCGAGGACATCTTTAAATGATTTTGATGCAACTAAAGCTAAGGTAGTTGATGCCCTAGTTAGATCCAATGGATCTGTCAATTTCCCCATGGAATCATTGGGGAAGACGCCATGCAATGGTGTCACTCCAAGTAAAACAAAAGTGGTCAGCCATCGATTCCAAAAGGAATCCAATGAGAATCATGCCAAACAACGTCAAGGGTGGCTAGAAAGCCAAAAATGAGAGGAAAAGGGGAATCGAGCATGAGGTTAAGGGCGCTGGGTGGGTTTAGGTTTAGGTTTTAATTCTTTTAGTTTAGTTTTTTTTTTTGTTTTTAGTTTATTTTAGGTTTATTTTATTTTAGGTTTAGTTTGGGTTTAGATTTTAGGGTTTAGGTTTAGGTTTAGGTTTTAGGGTTTAGGGTTTAGGTTTAGGGTTTAGGGTTTAGGGTTTAGGGTTTAGGTTTAGTTTAGGTTTAGGTTTAGGTTTAGGGTTTAGGTTTTTTTTGTTTTAAGAGAACAAATTCATTCAACATTTCTTTTTTTTCATTCCAAGTAACATACTATTGACCTCACTTTGGAGTGAGTTCTCAACCTCCTCTTCTTAGACCTAGGAACCTTCTAGACACTAAGGTTTCTTTAGTCATGAGACACTCCTACATTTTAGGTGAACACTTGACCTAAGCATAGAGACTTTGAAGTGTTAATCATAGGATTAGGCCATGCCTTAAGGACTTAGGAAAATCACCTACCCTATAGCCCAAACCCAATCCATGTACACATTCTTAAATTCAATTCAAATCCAAATTTCCAACCACACCTCAAACTCAATTCCAAATGATTGAAACCCAAGATCAAATCCAAACTTGAAAACCTTCCCTAGCCCTTTAATCAACCTTCAAGAACTTAGCCAAATTTCCATCCAATTCAATCCAAACTCAATTGATTTTTTTATAAATCAATTGTACCTTCAGTTATCTTCTCAAATATAAATGAAATATAAATTCAAATAGCCAAAATAAAATCCAAAATCAAATCAAAACCTAATTTAAACCCTTTAAGACATTTCCTTCAACTTGGCCAAAACCCATCTAAATCAAGCCAAAATCAATATATTTTCTTTTGAATCAATCATTCCTTCAATCATCTATCCAAATATAAATGAAACCTATAATCATCTAGTCAAACCAAAATCAACCCAAGTCAAACCCAACCTAGCCCATTTGACTTGAAATATTCAAATGAACCAGAACTCATTTGAATCCAAACCAATTACAATTGAATTTATATTTCAATCTCAAATCTATATATAAACTCAACTAAATCAAAATCAACCCAAATCAAGCCAACTAAATGCAATTGGTTCAAATGACCCAAAGTGGCCAATTTGACCTACATGAACCAAAATCCAATTCAATCCGAATCAAAGTGAATTAATCCAAACTTTATGTCATGATTGTTGATCACCCTAGGATGATCAATTGATATAAATTAGGTCAAACCAAGTCAACCTAGCCCATTGACCAAGTCAACCCTTTAGCCTATATGAACCCAAACTAGCCAAATTACAACCTAAGCTAAATCCATTGAAACCAATGATTCAAATCAACACAAAATCAACATTTAAACATGACTTGACCTTCTCAATTAAAACCTAGCCCAATTCCTCTTGACCCAAGTTGACCCTTTATGTCAATTTAGGTCAACTTGGACTTAATTTGGATTTAATTTGGTTTGATCTAATTTGAACCTTTATGTCAATTAACCCAAATTAAATCCAAATTAAATCAAACCAAAGCATGCAATGCTCTCCAAATAGTCATATGAACTTGACCTAACCCTTGGTTTGACCCAATTTGACCAATTGGTCAACCTAACCCATTTTGATCCAATTTGACCCAAATGGATAAAATTGAGCCAAACCAACCAAATGAACTCCAAATGACATGAAATTTGGTCCAACTCACTTTTGACTCATTTAAATCAGCCTAAATCAAATTCAATGCTAAATGACCACTCTATCCTTGTATACATAAGATAAAACACCTATGTCATTTCTCTTCCTTGGCCACTTAGCACTCATCCATAGGTCCACTTAGGCTCCAAGAACACCAACCAAGAGGTGGTTGGGCCAATGACTCATGGGGAGATCTCTGCCCCATTGGAAGACTTAGCATGAAGGACCTCCACTTCCCTTTGCTAGGACACCCACTTGTCCTTCATAGCCACCTCATGCCTTGGACAAAAATTAAGCCACCTAAGGAGAATCCCAACCACCCCAAGCTTGGGAATAATCATGAATGAGGAGCCATTGCAAGTATGAAATAGAGAGGCAAAACTTTTCACACACTCATTTCTCAAACCAAAAACCATTCCCACTTGGCTTTTGAGCAAAATTTATCAAAATCAAGTGGATTCCGACAATGAAGTGATGACCATTGGTGGATACATTATTTCAAAGTGAAGTAAGAGCCGAAACCCATTCCAAAGCTTCTTCTATCCTCAAGAGCGCGCTCGGATCATCACCACCATCAAAAATCATCCTCGGTGAGGTAATTTTCAACAACCACAGTTGGCCTTAGGTTCTTTGATTTGTGATGATTTTTGCTCAATTTTAGAAATTTCCTTTAGCAAGGGTTAATTAATGCTTAAATTGGTTGTCTTAATATGATTTGATTGTCCTTAAGAATTAATTTAATTGATTGAAATCACATGTTTATGATCATTCATTTCTTTCAAATCATGTTAAATCATGTATGTCATTTAAAATCATACATTCATCTTTTCAAAATTAATTAAATCAAATGGTTTTCCTTTATGTCAAGCTTGCATGTGTTGATTTATTTTAAAATATGTGTGGCTATTATCACTATTAAATCCAAACATATTTTCTAAAGCTTAGAAATGAATGGTTACATATGCTATGAATGCTAGTTATAAATACATAGGAGATGTATGTGATTATAGCTTAAATGTATGAAGTGAAGCTCCTTTCCTTTTATTCATTTTTTTATTTATATAAGTGAGAATGTTAATGGGTATATAGTCGTCCCGGAATATGAAGCTTTAGTTAGCCCCAAGGAAGTCATTTGATTACCTCACTTCCTGGTTTAACAATGGCATATACTCCATTTGCTTTCATTCTTCTACATTTCAATTCTAGAATTTGGATGAGGCTTTAATTCATATACATAAATGATTCAATTAAATTAAATATCATTTTTTGCATGATTTTCATTCTCCAAATTATGAATACATGTGTATCTATCTAAGAAAAGTGGTATATAGTCTAGACATCCTAGGAATATGAGGCTTTAGCTAGCCTAAGGAGGTCATTTGACTACCTCACTCTAGTTTAACAAAGGCACATACTTGCTTATGTCTTTTATACATACATGTGTGTATTTAATTGAGACTAGTAATCCTTCCTTTTAATAAAAATACATGCATTTGCAATTGTTCTAGTGATTGAATTAATTGATTATGTGATTTGGAGCTCTCTTTCTTATGTTCATGCATGTAAATTTACATATGGTTTGAATGTAATGGTATATAGTCTGGACATCCCAGAAATATGAGGCTTTAGCTAGCCCCAAGGAAGTCATTTGATTACCTCACTTCCCTAGTTAACAATGACATGTACATGTTTAATTTCATCCCTATGTATTTTTTGTATAAGAATTTAGATAGAGCCTTAAATTAATATGATAAAATAGTTCAATCAGAGGGGAAATATAAAGCTTCAAATGTACATACTCACATCCATCATTCAAGTGTGCTAAAACATATTGTATGTGTAGGTATACTTAAGACTTAATCATATGCATGTTACATGTGATGGAAATGAATGATTTAGCATGTGTCATGTGATAGTATTTTGATTAGATTAATCTTGAGAAGCCTTTCACATTGAATAGAATTATTTAAAGAGAACCTAAACTTAGTATTAATCTAAAATGTGTAATAAGCTATTCATTAAAGAGAACTAAATAAAATAACATGCTTTAGAAAGTGGTTTAAGGTAGGGATGAAAGAGGGTAACCTCTTTTCTTCTTTACAACACTTAGTTGCTAGGTGTAGGTCATATGAAACAAAAGAAAACATAAATCAAAACTTGCAAATCAATTAAAGCACTAAGTGAAAACCACCCTTTAAGTTGAATCTTTCTACACTTAGAAAATCATAAATCTAAAGCCTAGTCCATTAGATTAAGTCACCACTTCTAGCCTTATGTTAGATTTGCATGGATGTATATGTTTTATTTTTTTGATGTATTATTTTAGACTAGATGTTAGGGTACATGTTTGTAGATGGTAGTGATTAGCCTAATCATGTTTTCTATAGGGATTATATTTATGCTTAAAAATAAATATCAATGCTCTCTCTTGTTGCTGCCTCTAAGCATAATCCAAGTTAAGTGGGTTTTGTTACCCATGTGGTGCTAAGTCTAAATTATAAATATAATTGCTTGGGTGTTTAGCTAACACCTATCGTGTGTAGTTAGATTTACTTTTCTCATTTTTAATGTAATTTTAAATTATGAATTATGATTAGTGCTATGAGGGTATAAGGAAGAGCATTGGCTTGAAGGATTTGTTCTAGGAGGCCATGTGATGCCTTTGAAGTGGAGCAAATAAAATCAAAGGAGGAAGATACATGAAGACATGAAGACTTGAAGACCCCATATCATTTATCATTTGTAAATTGCAAATTATTCTTCTATGTACCTGTTGTGTAAGGGTAGAGCTCGACTACCCATTTTTCTTTTCATGGGTAGCACCACCACTTTATTATTCTTTTATGTTAGCTATAAATGGTTTGATGTTGTGTTTAAAGTGCACAATAAGGATGGCTTTGCTTTTTTAGTTTCCTTATATGTTTGATGTTTGAATGTGTGGCCTGGAATGTGATTAGGCTCTTAGAAAAAAAATTAACCTTTCTACCCAACTACAACTCATAACTAAAGTTTTAAGCAATTCATAACCTCACATAAAGCCTAGGACATAAATCAAGATAATTAAAAGATTTAGCAACCCCTTAGCTGAATATTGAATGGCCAACAATATGCACATCATATTATTTCTATCTTGAAAATAGAGGATTTACATCCTTGCATGATAGTGGAATTCTTGACTTGTGAGGGCATCCCTTGTGTTGGAAAATACCCCTTTCTTACTGATTTAGCCAACAACCTTATTTCATCATGCATGTAGGCATCAAAAGCCAAAAGCCTATGTCAAAATGAAGTGTCAAAATAAATAAAATTTGATTTTGCACTAAACTAAGTCATATGCTCATACCACTCATGCTCTAGTCTCTTAGGGAGTGTATTTAAGAACCTTAGTTTATTTCTAATTAAATAATAGCCTAACTAATCTTATAAATCATATGACCAGACTTCATGGATTTAAAGCACAGGAGGTGTTTGTTTATCCTCTCTTATGGAGTTAAACTATATGCCCATTTTCGCTTAGATTTAGGCCTCGCTTTGGCTTATGCTAAAGCTTTGTATATTTAAGATTTGAGGTGGTTATTTCTTTTGACCTACAAGCATAAATTCTCACCTCTTAAGCATCCCACAATCTTGTGTTGCTGGATTACAAGTCCTAGTTTTCTAATGAAATGTCAACTTTAACACTATTGATCTTCTCTTTAATTTCAAAATTATAAAGCCAAATTATAGGATAGGTTCAAATGCTCATCAAGTTTCTAGTATAAAGAGCATTCCCTACTTGTTTCCTTTGGCTTTAATAAGTCTTCTCCTTGGGTTTTCCCACTTGATTTTCCAATACAACAAATCCTTTGATACTTTAATAGAGATTATTTATAAGTGATTCACATCCCTTAAGATGTAATTAATAATGGAGGCTAGCCTCCATAGGGAGCTTAATGAACTTGACTTAATATAATCCCTATTTTACTTTTCCATGTAAAGTAGGGGAAAGATCTTTAGTACATTCGAAGACCCATCATGCCTTTGGAGTCCTTATTAAGTGATTATGTCCATTACATGGTGATGATTTCTATCTTTTGAGATACTGCATCTTTCCTTAATGTCATACCCGATCATTTTAATAAGTACCCCTTAAGATCTACGTGGTGTCCCACATCTAAAAAATAAACACCACAGATTTTTCTAGCTACTCCACTGGGGAGGGTTTCTCTCTCCATCTCTAGTAGCATTGTCTAAACATCTATAGTGGACTTGTATTTTATATGATTCCAAGACTATCTTTCTTTGTTGGCACTTAGCCTATTTTATCCTTAGGTTGAGCTAGCTAACATCCTTTAGCTTTAAGACCTCACTCCCATGTAGGTCTTAAAAGCCATATTGGGTCCCCCAATAGTAAATAAAAATTTTAATTAACTAAAGGACATGACTAAAAATTTAGAACCTCTTTACCATTCTGAGGCAAGGTTCATTTCATACTTAAAAAATTAAACTCTTTAAAAAAATATATAATTTCAAATAACACTTCTCAAATTAAAATTCACATGACAAAATATCTACATTTAAAGATAACCAACCTCTTGCAACAATATCCATGATTGTTACATGGAGGTTCTTTTAAAAATTTAAAATCAAATAATTTTAAAATCCTTTTGAAAAGCACATATTTCAAAATAGTAATCTCCATTCAACACACCTAAGCTTGTTGAATGAAGATTTTATTTTCAAATAAGATCATGACATAGAATTATTTCATTTAGCACATCCTACATGTGCTAAGTTGGAATTTCTTTTCAAAAGCAACATCACACACAAATATCCCATCTTTGAAAATAAAAAAGAAAAATATAATTGATTTCCAACATACCTAAATTTGTTAATGGAAGTCCCATTTTCCAAAATAACTAAAAATTAAAAAACATTTAAATTCCATTTGACATACCCAAATTTGTCAAATGAGAATTCCCTTTTTCAAAATCAAAATCAAATTGGACTCTGCTTAACATACCCACATTTGCTAAGTAGAGTTCCCTTTTTAAAATCAAAAAAAATCAAACACACTTGAACACCATTTGACATACCCAAATTTGTCAAATGATAGTCCCACCATTTTAAAATTAAAACAATTTGAACTTTATTTAACATATTGAACTTTATTTAACATACCACATTTGTTAAATAGAAGTTCTCTTTTTTCAAAACAAAATGAAACAAACACATCAAACACACTTGAGCCCTACTTAATATACCGAGTTTGTTAAGTAAGGGTCTCATTTTTCAAAATCAAATCAAAATACATCAAACACATTGGGCATCACTTAGCATACCAAAATTTTCTAAGTAAGGATCCCATTTTCAAATCGAATTCAACAAATCAAACACATGACACACATCATTGCAAATAACAAAAATGCATTCAAAAATTATTTTCAAACATTGTATCTCTCATTTAGCATACATAAATTTCTAAGTGAAGATTCCAAAATCAAATAAAAACAAATTCAATTGACCTCCATTTAGCATACCCAAATTTGTTAAATGAGGGTCCAAAATATAAAATCAAATTCAATTGTGAGCTAATGGAAGCATCAATTAAGAGCCTCTCCAAAACATTTGAACCCCATTTAACATACCTAAATTTGTTGAATGTGGGTTCTAAATTTAAATCAAAAAGTCACTCCCCATTGAAAAATTTCTTATAGGGGAGTCACCTTCAAATCTATCGGGAGAAATGAAAGAGGCAAACCTATAGAAATTCATCTTTTAAGATGCCATGATCCACAAATGTTATTCAGTGATCAAGTACATCATCAATGAAATAGTGTACTATCTTGAAAGATAGAAGTCACTGGCCTTTAATGGACCTTATCACCTCAATAAGGACTCCTAAGGATGATGAGTCTGATTCTTCCCCACTTATATGGAAAAGTAAAGTGGTTTATTTTAAATCGAGTTAAGTTTCCTATAAGGTAAGCCCCATAGTCATCCTAAGAAATGGATTCCTTAGGAAAACTGATTTAAAATTATTATCTTCAAAGATTTCAATAGGAAAGGACTATCAATCGATTGGTTCATTTTTGAAGATCAAATGGGATTGATCAAAGAAGGGGTTATCAAGCCAAAATGAAAGATAAGCAAGAGATGCTCATGAGGTTATGAAACTTAACAAGATCTCAAATTATCCTACATTGCTTTACATTTTGAAATTGATTTAGTTTGTTTGAGTTAAAATTTTTATTAAAATTTAGGACTTATAATTCCTTAACAAGATTAAGGAAATTCCTAAGAGGTGGAATTATGCTTGGAAGCAACCTCTGGAGCTTGCAACCCAAAACCTAGGCTCAAGGACAAACTCCAGGACCACACAGTGGATGCCAACTAACCCTCCATTTTAAATATATGTAGGCAAGTCTTTATGCTTATGCAAAATAGAGACTAAGTCCTTAAACTCACTCTAAAGAGACTAGATCATGTAAAGGGCATGCTTCAAATGACAAATCTAATGCAATTCAAATTTCATTTTATTTTATTTTTTGGACAATTATCTTGACACTAATAGGATTCATATGAGTAATACATGAGAAAGAAGGTTATTGGCCAAAATCAGAAGAAGGAGGAGGTGAGTTTCCACCATGGCTCTTAACAAGCCAAGTTTCTCGGAAAAGTGGATGCCTCCAATCAAGAGTGAAATAAGATGCATTTGTGATATTAGAAAATAAATGCTCATCCAAATGGGTTACTAATTCTTTTATCTTGATTTTAAACCTAAGATTTAGATGAGGTTATGAGTTGTTTATTTTTAATTTGAGTTACTAAGTTGGGTAAAAGATTTATTTTTTTCCTAAAGAGCCTAATCCACATCTAGGCCATACATAAGCAAGGAAGAAATGAGGAAAAGCATGCCACTTAATGCAAAAGCTAAATAAATCATCATCCAATTTTTAAAGCTAATCGAATAAAAAGGCTGGTTTGGGCAACACCACACAAACCCAAAAATATCAAATGTGGGTAGAGCTCTACCCTTATACAACTTGGATTATAAATGAATTAAATTACAATTAAGCAAGGAATTCATTATTTATGGGGGGTCTTCAAGCTTAATTTCTTCTTTCTTCTATTCTTCTTTCTTCTTTGGTTCCTTTTTTTGGATGGTTGGAAGGTAGATGCTAAGACTCACACATGGTGCATAAGATAGGATCTTATGACCAATGCTCATCCTAATCATAATAATCATTCCACAACCCTAATTGCACAAATTTACATGAAAAGTAAAAGTGGAAATCTAACTAACACCTGTAAAATAAAGGTTAGCTAAAACAAACCACACAAATCCCAAGCATGTATATTGGACTTATCACCCCACACATGGGTGACTAAGTCCACCTGGCCTATGGATTATGCATTTGGGTATAAAGCACCTGCAAGCAAAAGCATTTATATTTTTATTTATGATAGCTTTAAGCACAAAACCCATAGAAAATAATAGTTAGACTAAGAACTATTCATCTAATGAGCATACATCCTAACATCCCTTCTAAAACATATATCACAAAACAAAACAAACATCAAACCATGCAACAACCTAACCTAAAGCTAGAAGTGATAACTTAGGCTAATATGTGTGCTTTGAAGGCTTGTGTGGTATGCTTAGCTATGGCTTTAGGTTCAAATTTTCTAAGTGTGAAGAACATGTTCAACTTAGAGGAGGGATTCATTTGAGTTGTTTAATTATTTTGGATTAATTTTATTTCATGTTTTAATTTAGTTTAAGTGGATCCTACAATTAATTAATTATGAAGAGAAGGAAATAGAGAACTTCTCTTCCTTCCCTAACCTAAGTAATTTCTAAAGTATATTCATATTTTAGTTTTATTTAGGTGAATGTTTTGATTAAACTTTTGAATTAATCCTAAGTTTAGAAGAACTCTAAACAAATCTATTCAAAAAGAAAGGCATTTTAATATTAAATAAAATGAATCAAAATTCATATAACACACATTACTTCATTTCTTTCCCAACATATATAATATGCATATGGATGGACCCTAGGCATATCTATACATACAAATGAGAGTATTTAACACACTTTATAATGCATGCTAAGTAATCCATTAGAAGAAATTTAGAAGTTGAATATGCATGATTTTTCTTAAGTAGAAAGAGATTTCTTTATCCAAATTTTTACACACATGAAAGTAAGAAAGGCATAAGTGAGTACAATGCCATTATTAGGTGAGGTGTACAAAACTACTTAGGGCTACTAGCCTTGGGGTTGTCAGACTATAAACCACTTTCCTTAAATACAAACATATGTATAAAAGAAATGAAATAAAAAGGAGAATGCAAAAATTGTTTAATGGATTCATTTTATTTATGCAATTTATGTATGCAAGTATAGGTAACCCTTCTTAAGTGATAGCATAGAGATGAATAGGGTATGGAATTAAGTAAGTGTTGGGTTCTTTTTAAATGAACCCTACTTCTTACCAACTCCTATTCAAAACTATACCAACATAAGAAAGAAAGGAAACATATGCTAAGCATGCCTTTATAATCTATCACATGCAAACTCATAATTAAAATATAAGTAGCATACTTTCAGCTTTGGTATTTTATTTATGTATTTTAATAATAATTTGGATTTAGTAGTGATAATAACTATTCATATTTCTACTTTAGCCAACACATGCAAACTTGACATAAATTAAACAATTTCATTTTTAAATTTGAATTTGAAAAATATGAATACATCAAACCACATGACATACAAATTTAATATGTTGGGAATAGATTAAAAGCAATGAAAGCATGTGCACAAGTTCATTTCGCTTAAATCCTAAAGACATTCTTATAGAATAAGAAAATTTAAAATAAATCAAAGTGAACTCAAAGTGATTTTGTTTAGTTTGAAGCTTTGATTTAATTTTGAAAAGGTGAGATGAGTTTGCTTCCTAACCCATTCCCACATGTGTTTGATATTTTGTTTAATTTTAGATAATTATATCCATTTTATGCATTGATTAGGTTAAGGTATGAATTAAGTAACTTAATTAACCCTTACCTACACCACCTCAATTATCCAAATAACTGAGCCAATGAGATAACATAAAACTCACAAATTTAAATTTGGAACCTAATAAGAAAGAGGCCTAATACAATTTGGTTCATAATTAAAGGTTAATTAAGCTAAGGGGTTTAGTTTAAGTTTCAAAACACCCTTTCACACATGTGAATTGGGTTTTGATTTCCTTAATTGAACTTAGAAAAAACTAAGCATCTACCAAAAGATTAATTAAGTTTTGAACTTTTAGAATTTTGAAATTAATTAAGGGATAATTAATGAATTAACCTCTAATTAAGAGGAGATTAAGGAGAAAAAAGGGGGTCTAAGGAATAGCTTAGGGGAAATGCTACAAAAATAATCTATAAACCTCTTACTTATTGGATCTGATCTTAATCAATCCTAATCATGGGTTAAAATCACTAAATACACCTTAATTATCCTTAATTACATAAGGAGGGTAATTATGAAATTCATGTGTGATTCTTCTAATCAAGCTTTCAATAAATCCCAAGAAAAATAGCGGAGATAGAAGTCATCCTCTAAAACATACGCAACAAATTTGGGATTAATCATAGACCTAATTAAAAATTAATTAGCAAAATAAACTTTTCAATATAACCTAAATTCAGAGAAAAGAATAATTCAAAACTAATTGAAATTAATTTTAAAATATTCTAGGTTTAATTATCTATCCATAGAATTTTAATTCATATTTTCTAAAATTTTTTATAGGGAGTTATGAATTTTAGAAGATCCTTAAGTTAATTAGAAATTAATTAAGCATTTAACTAATCCCTTGGATCACGGTGCGACACATGGTGGCGGTCGTGCGCTTTACATGCATCATGGCATGAGGGAGTTACTTAAGTAGTTAAATCCCAGATGGCAGATGGCGGCGCACATGGTTTGATCCCTGTAGTTCTATCAATGATCGAATGACCAAGGATCTCCCCGTGGTTTTAAAATAATTAACAGATATCTCAACGTGTGAAATTATCTCAATCGTCCATCTAAAATGTGTGGATGGACCACTGAGATCTCCCAAGTTCTTCCCTTTGATCAATAGAGACCATCCATGATCAAGGGGAAGATCTAAGCTCAATCTAGCATGGGTTTAAATCAAAGACAACCCACACCATCTAAAGCTAAAGAGTGGCAAATCCAACGATCAAAAATTGATGGGGTAAAAATTTCTTTCACAAAGCTCCACACCACATTGAGTTTAATGGTAGAAAAATCCCATACCTCACCGAAGGTGATCACCGACACTCGATTCCCTTGGAGGCTTACTGAGATGAAGCCTCTGAGTTTTGGGCACTTGAGGTTGAGTGGATCTTCTTAAGGGTCACCTCCTCCTTAGCTTAAGCTTAGCTTTGATCCAATTCAATCCTTCCTCACTGTGACAACTCCAAAAGAAGCTTGGGTGCACTCGACTTAGCTCCTGATGAAGTATGCAAAAGCAATTGGTTGGAGATTGAGTGAAGAAGAAGTTAGCTCTTCAATGGACTTCCCCTATTTTCAAAGTCTGAAAATTGAGAAATGGCTTTTTCAAATCCTCTCTAAGAAGCTTGGGAATACTCTCTGATGCTTGCTCTGAGTTCTTTAGCTTCAATCGACAAAGGGAAGTGAGAATTCAATTGAATTAGGGGGTGTATATCTCCCCCTTGAAGGATCGGCCGGCCAGCAATGCTCTTGCATTTTGATCCATTTGATCATAGCAGTGGGTTATTTGATCAGTTAAGGGTGTGTACATGGTCAGTTTGAGCCAAGGAGTGGATTTCCATCCTCCCATGCGCTTGAATTTGAGTTTGAGAGGGAGTTTGAATTTTGCATTTTGACCCATATTGGTTGGTCTACACCATTGACTCAAACCCATTGGGTTGGTTGTCCCCATGAGCTTTTTAGGAAAGCCTCAAGGATGTGAAGAGGGTATAACCAAATTACCCATGGGTTAAGCCAAAATTTATTCTATGGCCTAGGGGTAGAATGGTCATATTTTTCACTTTGGGTATGTTGGTATGTGGAGAAACATTTGGCCAAGTTTCATGAGATTTAGAATTCATTTGATAGCGTTTGGCTCATGTTGACCCATTTAGGTCAAAATGGGTCAACTTGGGTCAAGTTGACCAATCGATCAAATCGGCTCAAACCAAGGGTTGGGACAAGTTCATATGACCATTTGAAATGTTTGTTTTGGTTTGATTCAATTTGGTATAGTTTTAAATTTGGCTCATATGACTTCATTTAGGTCAAATGGGTCAAGTTGACTATTTGACCCATTTGACCTATTTGAGGTGGGTCAGGTAGGTTTAGGTTTGGTTAGTCATATGGAGTACATCTTTTTTTCCATTCAAGTTTAGCTATGTTCAATTTGCTCAACATTACCCCTTTAGGTCATGTCGGTCAATCTAGGCTAGCTCTTTGAGGCTTTGGTCAAGTTCCACAAGTGATTTGGAATGGACTTGACCCATTGGTTTGGATCAATTTGGCTTAGATCAAGTTTTGACATATTTTGACCCTTTAGGTCAAAATGGGTCAACTTAGGTCAAGTGGCCAATTGGGCTAGGTTAGGCTCAAATGTTGGCTTGGTGAAGTTCAAACATAAGTCATGAGTGAACTTAGATTAATGTTTTCAATCAATTTGGCCTATGGTGAAATTTGGCTATGTTAGGTTTCATTTTGGTTTAAGTGTTGACTTGGTCAACCCTTAGGTTTGACTTGGTTTGACACAATTTGATGGATTGATCCCATGATGATTGTTGATCATGATGAGAGGGATATGAGTTTGGTTCAATCCAATTTGGTTAGGATCAAAATTTGGCTCATAAGGGTACTTTAAGTCACTTTGGGTCAAGTGAGCCTAAGTGGGTCAAAAGCCAAAGCCTGATTTGAAGGTTGATCTTGTATATGGACTCATGATTGAAATATAAATCCATTTACAAGTGGTTTAAAGTCAAATGGGTTTTGATCCATTTGACAATTTCATATTCAAAGGAAGAATATGAAGGTTTTGGGTTTGATTTTGACTGGGTTTTGATTGAGTGATTGAAGTTTGGATTTATATATGAGCTCATGATTGTAGGGTTGATTGAATCATTAGAGAAAATCAAGAGTTTGGCTTGATTTGAAGTTGATTTGGCTTTCAAGATTCTGACTTGAAAGGCTTAGATTGGATTTTGAGTTGATTTGAGTTTGATTTTGGAATAGGTTTTGATTGTTTGAATATATTTATATATGTGAATATAAATGAGAATATAAATGGATCATGAAAAAATTTCAAGGATTTGAAGTGATTTAATCATGATTTGGGCTATGTCCATTAAGAAGGATTTAAAGGGCTTAAGAAAATTTGGAGTAAAGTTTTGAATTTTTGAATTTGGTTTGATTGATTTAGAATTATATTTCATTTATATATGTGAATATAAATTAGAATATAAAAGAATTATGAGAAAATCCCATGACTTTGGTATGATTTGATCAATATTTAGGCTAAGTTCATTAACAAAAAATTAATGACTTAAATAGATTTTAAATTGGAAATTTAATTTTTGACTTTGATTTGATTAATTTATATTTATATTTCATTTATATATGTGAATATAAATGAGAATATAAATGATGTTTGAGAAAATACCATGAGTTTGAACAAATTTAGGCTAAGTCCATTAATGGAAAATTAAGGGACTTAAGAAAATTTCATGAATTGATTTGGAATTTTGAGTTTATTTTGATTGATTTGAATTTATATTTCATTTATATATGTGAATATAAATGAGAATATAAATGTATTATGAGAAAATCTCATAGATTTAATTTGATTTAGATCATGATTTTGGTTAAGTCCATAATGGAATATTAAGGACTTAGGCAAAATTTGGACTTAGAAATTTTTAATGAATTTTGATAATGGGTTTCAATCATATGTTGTTGATTTAAATTTGGATAAAATCAATTAAGATTGATTTAGACTTTGACTTGAAAGAGGGAAAGTGAGGAATGGTTTAAGCTAAGGGTAGGAAATTTTCGTAACACCCCTAAGGCATGATCTATTCCTATGGCTAACTCCTGAAAATCTCTAGGGATAGGTTTTAGTATCCACCTAATCACTATATGTGTCTTAAGATGAAGAAACTCTTAAAGTCTAAGAGGAATCCTATGTCTAAGATGAAGGGGTTGAGAGCTCATTCTAAAAATGAGGTCAACAAAGGCAATAAGTGTGTGACTAACAAGTAACACCGACGATTTGTTGAAAATGATTAAAAAAACACCGAAGATCACAAGCACTAAAAAAAGCAATCTATCCTTAACCCAAGGAAAAGAAACAATCCAGAGCTTAGTGCAATGTGGCTCTACTTATGCCCAAGACATAAGAGAGATGGAAAAAATCCATGAAGGGATAGAGTGTGAACCTTTCACTAGGGAAGCAGTTTCAAGTCATCCACAAGGGGATGAAAGGTTTGATTTGATTCTCTCTGAGGAGCGAAAGATTTGATTTGTTTCGCTAGGGAAGTGGGTTGAATTTGTTTTAAATTTGTCAGGTTTTGAATTTTTAGAAGAACCTTGTTGGTTTCATGAGTTTGAGGGGAACCATGGAGGTCAAGACCTAACTCATTTTACCAATCCAAAGAGGTATTCTACTAAATACATAGTAGGACTATCCAACCAAAGGGAGCAACAACAATGGTACTAAGAAGAAAGCATAGTAGACTACACCCTCCAAAGTAGAGACCCTTGGGGGTAATTGGTAGGCAATAGATTGAACCTAACCTAGGGTCACTATTAAGTGAATGCCACTAAGGGATTTAGATCTCAAAGATAGTCAAGATTGATTTCATTTTTTTTTTTTGTTTATTCGATTATGATGGATCCCATAGGTTTGCATTATAAGTAGGGGCTATGGAAGCTTATACCTAACTCAGATTTATTAATTCAATGGGAGTAGTCTACCAACCACCAGGTAAGACTATCCAACAAAGGGAAAATGCCTTTTGAAATACAATGGCTGTTAAAAAAGAAAGCACGGACTCATCTTCTAGAATAAGGAACCACTAGGGTGATTGGTTGCATTAGGCAATAAATTGAACTTGACCTAGGGCTGACTATTAAGTGAATGCCATTGGGGGACTTAAATCACCTTAAGGATTGTCAAAGATTAATTTCATTTTATAGATTTTTTGTGGATTCCGTTGGTTTGCGATGGATCACATTGAGAAAGAGCTTATCGAAGCCTAGACCTATCTCAGATTCACTGAAATAATGGGAGTAGCTTTTCGGCCAATGGGAGAACTATCCAACCAAAGGAGTGACTTTCAGTTTGCAATGATCAATTGGGGGGAAGAAAGCTCATGGACTCACATCTTCCACTAGAAAGACCACTGGGGTGATCAGTTGCTTTGGGCAACAAATTGAACACAACCTAGGGCTGTTCGTCAATTTATGACAATCATACTAGAAAGAATGCATCATAGTCTTACACCTTTCAAAGTGGAATGACTAGGTAACATGCTTGTGGAAAAATAGATTGAACCCTACCTAAGAGTGACTACGAGTGAGTACCGATCCGGGAATTTATCTCAACTCAGGTAGTCAGGCAATTCCTATAGGGAGTTCTATTGACACTTCCTCAAAGATCGGATGCCTACTTGGGAAAAGGGACCCTTTATGGGCTTAAATTCTTAATACACAATCAAATTAATTTTATTTATTTTGTTATTTTTTTGTATGTTTAATCATGGATCCTATTAGTTTGTGATGGATCATATTGAGAAGGAGCTTATATTAGCTTAGACTCATCTCAAATTTATTGAACCAAGGGAGAATCTGTGCATCCACTAAATATATTCTCCAACCATAGGGGTGGTTACTAGGAAAGGGGAACTATCCAATCTAGAAGTAACCTGGGTAGTGTCCAATTTGAGTCACAAAGGACTTGATCCAAATAGAGTGCTCATAAGGGATGGGGTAGGTAAGGGATTAATCCAACACCCTGGAGAAAATGACATGGCTAGTCATATATCCAATAGGTATTCAGTTTCCAACTCAAGGAGAAAGCACGGGGACTCATACCGCCAAGAGAGGGTATATTCACCAGGAGTGTACATCAACCAACCTAAGGTGCCCGTTGATTTGCGATAATCAGCCTAGGAAGAAAGCTCGGGGACTGACATCCTCCTATAGTGGAACTGATTGCTGGGATAATCTATCTTTAGTTTGATAGGTGCTATCTGGCACACTCATAGACTTTCCTCTAAACCTTCGAGCTCTTCTAATCACAAGTTTGCATTCTGCTCTATAGTGATCTTATTACCCAATGCTATCCTTAGTGACGGGAGTTGAACTTTTAAAGGAAGAATGGCTTCAGACCCATACACTAAAGAAAATAGGGTAGACTAAGTTGGAGATTGATATGTAGTGTGGTAGACCCACAAAGCTTCAACCAACTGATCATTCCATAATCGTTTATTGTCATCAAGAGTCTTCTTCATTATATGGATGAGAGTTTTGTTGAATGCTTCGCAAGCCATTTGCTTGTGGGTAATAGAGTGGAGTATCTCCAATCTATACCATGTCTTCTGGTGAAGTTGTTGATCTTTGTGCTTTTGAATGCAATACCATTATCGAATATAATTCATTAAGGTACCTTGAACCTATATACAATATGATTCCTGAAAAATTAAAGCACGTGATGAGCTTTGACCTCTCTGGGTGGGATGGCTTCCATCAACTTGGAAAAGTTGTCGGTGGCAGCTAAGATGAATCAATGCCCCTAAGAAGAAGGAGGATCGATCCACTACAATGTACCCCAACACTCAAATGGCCATAGGATGTAGAATGTTGGGTGGTTGTGGAGGACCACCGGTAATGACATTGATCCTCCTAGCTACATCCATGCATCATCATCGGCTAGTAGTATCCTAGTCTTTTGATCTTCATCTTCATCTTCAAACTAGATGATGACAGACTGAGTGTACCTCGATAATTCCATGGGCTTCATGTTTTAAACAAGTGTAACCATATTTGGTCAAAGGACTGACGAAAGGGTGCCTCAATGAGATATAGAGAGAGCTCTTGATGAGCTTAGATTTCTCTCAGTAGTTTTCCGGTGTTCAAATAATCTATGAATGGTTGCCTCCAATCTAGCTCCTTGTCCATTTTGGCAACGGTAACCTTCCCTTCAAGAGAAAGTCTCTCGATGAGTTTAGAATCAAAAAGGGATATGACTTGTCTATTTTGGACCCTTATTGAAATGGACTCATTTTTCAGACATGCCAACTCTTTGGTAAGTTTGGCCAAGGCATTTGCTACTATGTTCTCTACTCAGGGAACCTTATAGATTGTGACTTCAGGAATTTGGGCCAACAACATCATGGCATACTCGTAGTAATGATGAAGTTTTGAGAACCTAGTAGGACCCAGCACCGGTTGATGACCAATTGAGAATCCCCAAAGATGTTGATGCTCTTGACTAATAGTGATGAGTAACTCTAGACCAATCAAAGCCTCATGCTCAACATCATTGTTGGTGCAGGGGTTGGAAAGATAGTATGAGAATCTCATCACATCATAATTTAGAGTTAGAAGAACTATTCCTACCCCTGCCTTTCTTGGGAGAATAGATCGTGGTGCATCACCTTCAAGAAAAGAAACATCACCATCAAAATACATCTCCCATCGACGGTTTCTAGCCTCCCCTAAGTTCATGATTAGTTCAGCAGGGAGACCATCACTAAATGGAGAATCCATAGAAAGTGGGTATGCTGCTAAGAAATCCACTAGTTCCTGTCCTTTTATCGCACAGAGGGGTACAAATGTGATATTAAACTATGAGAGAATCATGGACCATTAAGCCAAACATCCAGATAATGTTGGATGTGTCATGAGATACTATAGTGGAATTTTTCAAGAGATCAAGTTCACCTTATGAGAAAGCATATAGTGTCGTAGCTTCTAAGATACAAAGATCAAAGCAAGGCAATGTTTCTCAATAGGTGGATAGTTTTCTTCAGCAAGAATCAGATGATGGTTGAGGTAATAGAGAGCACTCTCCTACCTATCATCTTTGCCTTGGGCCAACAAAGCATTGATAGAGTCATCCAACACAGTAGTGTAAAGGATCAATGGCCTGCCCAGGATAGGGGCTGCTAGAACTAACAGCTTCACCAAGTACTCTTTGATGTCTTCAAAGGCATGTTGACACTTATCATCCCATCCTTTTTGACAAGTGCTAAGAATGGTTTGCATCTCACAGATAGGTTTGAGATAAAGCATCTTAAACTAACCATCCTTGAAAGGATCAAGTTGAGTTAAATTCTTAGGAGGTGGCATTTCAAAGATAGCTTTAATCTTTTCAGGATCTATTTCTATTCCCCAGTGTCAAACAATAAACTCAAGGAATTTTCTTGAAGTGACTCTGAATGTACACTTCAGGGGATTCATCTGGAGGTTATATTATCTTAACCATTGGAAAATTACTCTCAAGTCAAAGAGGTGGTCTTCCTTTTCTAAGCTTTTGACTACTAAATCATCAACATAGCACTCAACCTGATGATGGATGAGTTCATTGAAGATCTAAGTCATGGCCGTATGTAGCACCATTTTAAGGTCGAAAGGCATGGCCCTATAATAGAAGATTTTGATCGGGGGTTCAAAAAGCAGTGTTTCTTTTATCTTTAGGAGACATCTTGATTTTGTTATAGCCAGATGATCCATCCATGAAAGAGAATACTTCATGAGATGAGGTGATGTCCACCATTAATTCTAGTATAGGAAGAGAAAACTCATCCTTAGGACATGCCTTATTCAAGTCCTTAAAATTTACACAATTGTGAATTTGGCCATTCTTCTTCTTAACTGAGATGACATTGGCTAACTAGATAGGATTATTTTCTTCTATGATGAAACCAAAGATCATCGCTTGACTTTAGAAATGACATGTTCAATTTCTAATCGCATGCATCTAGAGCTTGCTTAATGGGGGTTAGGATCTATTGCTAGCTAGTGGATTGCTACATCATAAGATAATCTAGGCATTTCTTCATAACTCTATACGAAGCAGTCTTTAAACTCAGTCAATAGCCTAACAAAGTCATTGGTTTATTTTTTCATTCAACATGAACTAATGTATGTCGCGAGGATTTTCTTCGTCTCGGTTGATTTAAGCTTTTATTATTGAATGAATCTCTCTTCAAAATTCTTTTTACTTGGTGATCATGTGGATCATTTGAAGTTTCTAAACACACATTCTCATAAGAGTTGGGGATGTGTGACAAGAATCTATCAAACTCCAAATGGTTAGTAACAACTAGGCAATAATCTTCATCATCGACTGGACCCATTATACTGAATCCTAGTCCTACTCTTAATTATGCTTCCCTACCTATATTGTTCCATAGCTTTTTGAAGTATTCTAATCTGTGCTTGGACCATGTGTGAGGAACTAAACCTTTCTGTTTAAGGTTTTGAACACAAGGTGAGTAAAAGTCAAAAGGTAATTCCATTAACTCTTTAAAAGTGTCTTCCTCAAGCTCTACATCAACTTCAGGGATTAAGGAGGATGATCCCAAAAAGAACTTCTTCTGCTTCATGTCACTGGAAGACTTAGGGACTTCTTTAACTACTAAACCTTCAACTTTCTAAGATGTAAGTGAGTTAAGTTCTCAACTGCTACCTAACAATTTCACATAATCCAGATTCGAATACTTTGCTTGCTTGGAGGTTTGGTCTTTGTCTCTAGCTGGATCAAAAGTCACCTTTAATGGAACCCGCTGAGAGGGGTTGGCTGGCATACCAATCTTATTAGACTCATCCTATGAGCAAGATTCCAAGTCTATGTGAATAGTAGGGGTACTCCTATGAACTGGAACATAACCTCTATTGGCTGAAGGCCAACTTGTGGGGTCTCCGACCTCTGAAATTGTCTCTGTTTCTGCCTCTAGCTCTACCTAGTGGAGGTTGAGCCATCCTACCCACATCTCCATTTGAAGGAATGAACTCTGGGTGGAATGTGATATGTTGATCTATTTCTTCTTCAATTCCCTTTTCTTGTTCACTTAGACTTCTATTTTTCTTTTCATTTTCTTTTATCTTTTCTTTCGTTTCATTTTCTTTTTCTTTTTGTTCTACATTTAAATTTTGTCCAAGTTCAAGAAAGGGTGTTTTGAGAAGATAGTAGGTCACATCATAAATCTCAACCTCTCAAACTAAATGGCTTTTCATCCCTTTGACATGATATTTAATTCCATCTTTTATGAACTTGATGCAATGAAGAAGGGAAGATGGATCTTATTCGATGTATCCAAGGCCTACCAAGCAAAGTAATGAATGAAGTATTTGAATCAATGATGTAGAACTTGGTCTTCCAGTCACCTATCTCCAAAGGTAACACTATAGAACCTAAAGCCTCACCTTGATCATTGAATCCTCTCAACATCATCCTATCTCCTGTGTGGATGTCAATCTTCAAATAGGCAAGGGTCTTTAGACTCATAATGTTCACCATGCACGAATCCATGAGAATCTTGGTGATTCAACCTCCATGTCAAATTATGATGTATGAGGTGGTTGTGCTCCAAGTCCCTAGAAGAAGGTCTTCATCTGTGAAGGTGATCCCTTGGGCTTCTTTTGCATAATGTGCTTCCTCACCTATAGCGGTCAGCTGAGCTAAGCATATTTCAGGATCAAGGAGGGCCTTGATTAGTGATTCCCTCATCTCTTTGGATAAGACAAGGGCATCATATATGCTTAGCTTAGATGGCAACTTTCTTAGATGAGAAAGGATGTTATAGTCCACCTTGGGCTGGTCTTCCACAAGCATATCCAAGGGTGGAGCATCTTGTGGAAGGGCTTCTCAATCTTCAGTACCAATGACTTGTTTCCCTATCTTGAGGTACCTAGGAGGTAGAACCTTGCCACTACGAGGTTGACTTTTGTGATCTCTTTGAGGTAAGGTGGTGGAAGGTTCCACCACTTCAAGCTCACCTACATCTTCTTATGGGACCCTTGAATTGATGATTCAAGTCTATCTCAAGAGGTGAACCCATAGTATTGAGTTGGAAAGTCCAACTATGAATCAAAAGGAAGATCATTATTATAGTTATTTAGACTTGAAGAGTTATCATTAGGAATAGAGGAAGACAACTCATGAGACAGATGTAATTCAAACTAGCTTTATTCTTCAATTTCTTGGAATTATTTGGAGGTACAAAGTAGAAGTCAAGTAAAGTGAGTGGTAAGGGATTTGATGCCCTTATCCCGATACAAGAGTTCTAAGTAGAAGAAATAAAAAAAGCTATGAAATGGAAGAAGTCATGTGGAAGGATGAAGGATGGAGGCTAGACAGGTGGCTATGCTAAGGGCTATCGACACACTTTGCTCTTTGAGCTCCCACTTTCTAGAGTTGGCAGCAACTTGCAAACCTTTTGGTGTTGGAGGTTTGAGCTGACTGCACCTATAAAGAAAGCTTCTTGATCTTGAATTATTTTCTTAGAGGTTTTAGACAAAGAAATGTCCCAACATTCTTTGGTTTTGGTAGAATCACATGTATCCCCAAGGATTACCCTGATGGAACTAGAAGGTCGTTCCATAAGGTATTCTTTTGGGATAACTACAAGACCTATCTTGAAACTATTTTCAAGCTAGTCTTTGAATGTGAAGCAATCCTCCAAAATGTGGCCAAGCATACGATGGTAAGGGCAAAGTTTGGATCATGACTTTTTCTACTTCCTCCGTCTCTAGGCTCGGGTAGCTAAAAATCATGTTTCTTTAAGAGATTCTTAAAGATTTTTCCTATTACCTCCCTCTTAAATAAGGTTTGTTTAACTTATCTAAAAGAGTGGACCATAGCTACGGTGTGGGTATGCATCTGCTATTGGTGGTATGGGTGAGGCGTGCGTAGAGGCTCTGGTGGAGGCGGTAGGGTTATCGGTGATGGCAAGGAGGTGGAGGCTGAGGTCATGGCCTCTGACTAATCTCTAGTTCGCTTCCCTTTGTCAACCATTTCTACCCTCGGCTTCTTTCATAGACCTTATACTTTTTGCTTACGATCTTAAAAAGGCAACTGTTTGGCCTCCCCTTGTAGACTAGCCTTTTTATTGATTAGCTTCTCAAATGTCTTGATAGTGAATCCTTTAAGCATGAAGGCGAGCGAGCCATGGATATTTTTCAAGAGAATCTTAAAGGCATGATGTTTACCAACTATAGTTCACACTTCATACTCAGGTTATGCCATCAAAGTATATAATCAACAAGTGACTCACCGGAGTGCTATTGTGCTACAATGAGATCACCTACATTAACCCTTTATTGAGCTCCAACAAACCTCTTGATAAAGAGTTGCTCTAACTTAGCAAATGTATTTACTAAATTGTTGGGTTCAGCATACCAATCAAAAGCAATACACGCTACTTGACAAAAAGTCAAAAAAAAAGCATCACGCCATGTTGTACAATTAGTGAAATGAGCTATATGTGCCTCGATTTTCTCCAAGCTTTTTTTAAAGGAAGGAGCATGAAACCCTTGGGATATTGGATAGCATCAATTCCTAGGTAGGGTCTACCCTTTGGAATCGATGATCCTCCCCGGGCTTGAGCCAAAGCTTCCTTTGATTTTATATATTTTTTTTGTATGTAGGTACTTTCCACTACCTTTCTATACAGGCTAGTGCTACCTTGCTCAATGGGAGGTAGAGTCTTGACTAAGACATGCACTAACTTGATTGATGTCAGTGGTAGGATGAACTAAAGGGGCTTATTTAAGCCGGAGCTAACAAGTTCTGTAAGTGATGTTCCATCCAATCAATCTGCTCATCCTTCTACCTCAACTTATGTCAGAGGTATTGAGATGATTCTGGTGTGATCAACCTCATCACCTTCCATGGCCTTTGTTCCCTAAGAGAGATCTCTAGTAGTCAACCATGCAACTCCAACTAAATCTCCATCAAGTCATCTTCTTGGGATCAAAGTCTCTCTTCATTGACCCATACCCTAAGATCTCCTTCTTCTCCATGAAATAATATGCAACTATCTCATCTAAGAATGATCCAACTCGTGAGGTACAAATAGCAGTGTAATGTGGTGTGATTACCATCATGCACTAAGAGGCACGACCTCTTATCAGGAGAGTCAATCCTGCGTGGACTATCACTGATGAATGATACTCATGCACCGCTATAAGAGAAGAGGTAAAATCCTAGGATGTTCCTCCACCACTGCTACAAATGAACTATCATCTCGAATATCTGTAATAACTATCACCATCTCTATATCCGTATGGGTGGAGTTGGTGAAGGGACCACGATGCTTCGGTCACCACCTTCGCACCACACCAGGTGGAAGGTCGGCAGAGAGCTCACCCATAATGGATGGTGTAGAAGGGGTAGGATCCCTTGGCTATAACTAGATCACCAACGGGGTGCACTTTTCCCCAGATGCAGCCTTCATGGCCTTAGATGGAATGGGAGATGCGAACATGTATGAAATGGCATGAGGGGTAGAGCAATGGGGTGGAGACACCATCAACTCTCTGCATGAAAACCCTCCCCTGGTGGTCCTAGTGAGAAGAATATTATCATATGGTGGGTAGCACGTGAGCAAGAAAAATCAAAAGAAGTGGACAACGATGTCAAACCCCCTCTAGTAATGGTATGTATGGGCCTCATGGGCCCCTCTCGTGAATCTACCTCTACACTGGGGATAGATCAAGATCAAACGAGTGCCGACTTTGAGCATCCCATATGCTCGACCTACGGGCATAAAATAGATTGAGGCCGATATGACCCTACCTAGAAACTGATGCAAGTGCACCACTAAAGGAGGCGATGAAAGAATCCTCTTGGCATCCTCCATGTCCGATCCAGAGAGGATGGAACTAGTTTGTAAACTGGTGAAGTGATAATGGGAGACTCATGGTCGATCAGCAACGCCTACTCCTAGCTATCCGGAAAGTGTGATACGCTTGATCATGCGATTCTTATTCCAATGCTGGATAGGATGGGAGGAGTGAGATGTGACCCATACTCAAATGTAGGGGAGGCAAGCCCTGAGATCAAGGGAGCCTTACCCTTAGAGGGTACAAATGTTAAGGTATTAGCCCCCATTGAGGCAACATGAGCAACTCTAGGATGAACTGCTATTGGAGATGGTACTACCGGTACTGCTGGTACTATAACAACTGAAATCTATGGTACTGCCATAACTTTCCTCTTCAGTGAGGAGACATTAGAATCTGAAGGTAAGTATATCCTAATAACCGGCACCCATCACCTTGGTCCTGGACATGGTGAGGGGAATGCCTCACAAGTGATCCTGGCTCCCTCAAATCTCTGGCCAAAGTGAATCAGGTGGGTATGATCCAAATGGGGGAAGTCAACCTGATCTAAATCTAATTCCATACCATGGGGGAAGTTGAAGACAAACTTCTAAGAACTGGCCATTTTACTGACTATAATAGACTAAAACTGAACTGTACTATACTAACTGTAAAATCTACAATGAGAAATTAACTTTTGTTCAATTTTTGCCTCCATACATTTTTGAATTTTGAATTTGAAAATTTCAACCCACATCCAACAACTTGGAAGTGTTAAGAGGGGTTCAAATGGATTTGAGAAGATTGTTTGAAAGAGGAATTTGAATATGAATCCAACCTCAATAAATTTAGGTATGTTGAAATATGGATCCAAAATTTTGATAAGGATGCTTCCATAGGTTCACTATTTGTTTTGAATATGAATTTTTGATTTTGAGGACCCTTTCCTTTAACAAATTTAGGTATGTTAAAGTAAGGGTCAAATGATTTTATTTGATTATTTTTGAATTTTTCTTACTTAAAATTTAAGTATGCTAAGTGAAGTGTTTGAGAAAGTGATTATTTTTTGTGAATTTTTTTTGATTTTGGAAAATTTGGAATTATTACACAAGTGTATTTTGTTTGATTTTGAAAATAGGATTCTTGCAAATTTAAGTATGCTAAGAAAATCCTAAGTGTTTCATTTTTTGATGTTTTTTTTTTTTTAAAGGGTTGGATCCTTAGAAAATTTGGTATGCTAAAGAAATCCTAAGTGTTTCATTTTTTGTTATTTTGATGTGATTGAAAGTGGAGATTCAACTTTAGCAAATTTGGTATGCTAAAGATGAAGTCCCACTTGGTTTTGTGAATGGAAATTTCACTTAGCAAATTTGAGTTGCTAAATGAAATTCCAAATGGTGTGTTCAAGATTTTATTTCATTTTAGTTTTGAAAATGGAAACTTCTCCTTAGAAAATTTGGTATGCTAAGGAAAAAGCTCAAAGGTGTTTTAAAATTTTGGTTTTACTTTGGAAACTTTTAAGCAAATTTGAGTATGCTAGGTGAAGTTCTAAAAAATGTATTGAAAAATGTTTGATTTTTTTGGGTGGAACTTCACTTAGCAAATTTGAGTATCCTAAATGAAGTTCCAAAAAGTTGTTTGAAAAATTTTTAGATTTTGAATTTCAAGACTTCGCTTAACAAATTTAATTTGTATTTTAAATGAAGTTCCAAATGTGCTTTGAAATTGTTGATTTTTTTTTTTTGGATTTGGGAACTTCACTTACAAATTTGATTATGCTAAATGAGGTTCCAAAATGTGTTAAAAAATTTTTTTTGATTTTGAATTTGGAGACTTTACTTAACAAATTTGGGTATGTTAAATGAAGTTCCAAATGTGTTTAAAATTTTGAATTTTGGATTTGGAGACTTTACTTAACAAATTTGAGTATGTTAAATGAAGTTCCAAATGTGTTTGAAAAATTTTGAAATATGATTGTTGATTTTTTTTATTTTGAAATGGACTTCCATTCGACAAATTTAGGTATGTAGAATGGAGATCAATCTTATTTTTGAAATATGATTTTTTTTGTTTTTTGTGTGATTGTTGGTTTTTGAAAGAGAGAAATTCCAACTTAAAACATATGTGAGATATGTTCAAAAGAGATTTTCCAAATGATATTTTATTTTTAGTTGGGAATGAAATCTTCATTTAATAAATTTGAGTATATTAAATGAAGGTGTTCATGTGTGCTTTTGAAAATTTTATTTTTTGTTGAACTTTCCATTCAATAAGTGTGAATGTATTGAATAGAAAGATTCATTGCTTTTGAAAACTTTTATGATTATGATTGTGACTTTTGGAAAAGATGATTGTTCATTTTATTTTGAAAATGACATCTTCATCAAAGTGAATTGAAGAAGATGTTCATTTGTGCTTTGAAAAATGTTGTTTAGTTTTATTTTTGAAAATCTACATGTAACAATTATGGGAATTGTTAAATGAGGGTGACAAGATTTTGTGGAAAATATTTTATTAAGTGCATTTTGAAAAGGTGCTTTTGAAAAGCAAAGTTCTTTATGGAAGATTTATTATTTTAGGATGAACCTTTCCTTATCATGAAAATGATAAGGAGGAAGTCTTTAAAATGTTTTCTTTTTTATTTAGATCTTTCATTTTACCCATTGGAGAACCCAACGGGGGTTTTAAGACCAACAAGGAATGCGGTCCTAAAACCTAGAGATGTTGGCTAACTCAACTTAAGAATGAAATGAGCTAAGTGCCAATGGAAAGAAGGATAGTCTTGGATTCATACCAAAGTACAAACCCACTATTGATACTCAAAGATAATGATCATTTACCAAAGATGGAGAGAGGAACCATCCCTAGCGGAGTCGCTAGAAAAATCTGTGGTGAAAAATTTCTAATATGGGAGTGGCCTTCCAAATCTGTTGGGAGAAATGAAAGAGCAAAACCTATAAAAATTTATCTTTTTAAGATACCACGCAGATCCATAGATGAACTTATTCAGATGAATGAGTACATCATCAAGGAAATAGTGTACTATCTCAAAAGATAGAAGTCACTACCCTTTAATGGACCTAATCACCTTAATAAGGAGTCCTAAGGATGATGGGTCTGCATATGTACCATAGATTCTTCCCCTACTTTACATGGAAAAGTAAAGCAGGGTTTATTTTAAACTAGGTTTATTAAGTTCTATAGCCCATAGTTAATTACATCAATGGGGATTAGAAAACTCTCCATTAAGGTAAATGATCATTATCTTCAAAATTTCAATGGAAAGACTATCAATCGATTGGTTCATTTTGAAGATCAAATGGGATTGATCAAAGAGGAGAGGGAGTTATTATAAAAGCCAAAATGAAGATAAGTAGAGATGCTCATGATGTTAGGAAAATTAATGAGCATCTCAAATTATCCTATAGGGCTTTACATTTTGAAATTGATTTAGTTTGTTTGAGTTGATTTTCATTAGAATTTGGGACTTATGATTCTTAACACAAGATTAAAGAAATGCCTAAGAGGTGAGGAATTGCTTATGACCAAAGGAGAGAAGCAACCTTAACCTAAATCTAGGGTGATTTGGTGAGGGCCGAAAGAAAAACCTAAATCTAAGGTGAAAATGGGTATTTGATTTGTCTCCACAAGAGATGACAAACCACCAATAGCTTGACTTACAACCACGGGGTGGCACTAACTCCTCCTATGATTTTAAATACATAGTAAGTCATTATGCTTATGCAAGATAGCTAGGTTATTTATTTAGAAAGATATTAAGTCCTTAAACTCACTCCCTAAAGAGACTAGATCATGCAAAGGTCATACTTCAAATGACCTAAATCTAATGCAATTAAAATTTTATTTTAATTTTATTTTTGGACAATTATCTTGACTCAAGATAATAGGATTCATATGACTAATGCATGAGAAAGAAGGTTATTGGCCAAAATCAAGGGTGGAGGTGAGTTTCCACTATGGCTCTCAAAGGTCAAGCCAAGTTTCTCTGGAAAAGGTGGAAGCCCTCCAATCAAGAGTGAAATAAGATGCATTTGTGCATGATATTACAAAGAAATGCTCATCCAGCTAAGGGGTTGCTAATTCTTTTATCTTGATTTTAAACAAAGCTTTAGATGAGGTTATGAGTTATTTATTTTAATTTGAGTTATTAAGTTGGGTAAAAGATTTATTTTTCCTAAAGAGCATAATCCACATCCAGTCCATACATAAAGCAAGGAAGAAAGTAGGAAAAACATGCCACTTAATTCAAAAGCTAAATAAATCATCAACCAATTTATAAAGCTAATCGCAAAAAGAATAAATGGTCGTTGTGGTCAAGCACCACTACACAAACCCAAAAATATCAAATCTGGATAGCTAAGCTCTACCTTGAATTATAAATGAATTAAATTATAATTAAGCAAGGAATTCATTATGGGGGTCTTCAAGCATTCTTCTTTTCTTCTTTCTTCTTTTGGTTCCTTCTTTTGGATGGTTGGAAGGTAGATGCTCCAAGGATTCACATGGTGCATAAGATAGGATCTTATGACCAATGCTCATCCTAATCCCCATAACAATCATTCCACATCCCTAATTGCATAAATTTACATGAAAAGGAAAAGTGGAAATCTAACTAACACCTATAAAACAAAGGTTAGCTAAAATAAACCACACAAATCCCAAGCATGTATATTGGACTTATCACCCCACACATGGGTGACTAAGTCTGTCTGGCCTAATGGATTATGCTTAGGGGTATAAAGCACCTGCAAGTAAAAGCATTTATATTTTTATTTATGATAGCGCCCCTTAAGCAGAATCCCCTGTAGAAAAGAATAGTCAGACTAAGAACATCCTACCATTCATTCTTTGAGCATACATCCTAACATCTTATCTAAAACATATATCACAAAATAAAATAAACATCAAACCATGCATTGACCTAACCTAAATCTAGAAGTGGTGACTTAGGCTAATATGTGTGCTTTGAAGGCTTGTGTGGTATGCCTAGCTATGGCTTTAGGTTCAAATTTTCTAATTATGAAGAAGATGTTCAACTTAGAGGAGGGTTTCATTTGAGTTGTTTAATTGTTTTGGATTGATTTTATTTCATGTTTTGATTTGGTTTAAGTGGATCCTACAATTAATTACTAAGTTATGAAGAGAGGAAGAGAGAGAACTTCTCTTTTTTTTCCTAACTAAGTAATTTCTAAAGTAGATTCACATTTTAGTTTTGTTTAGGTAAAATTTTAATTAAATATTTTAATTAATCTAAGTTTAGATGAACTCTAAACAAATATTCAAAAGAAAGAATTTTAAGATTAAATAAAATGAATCAAAATTCACATAACACACATTATTTCATTTCTTTTCCCAACATATATAACATGCATATGGATGGACCCTAAGCATATCTATACATTCAAATGAGATTATTTAACACACTTTATGATGCATGCTAAGTAATCCATTTAAAAGAAATTTAGAATTTGAATATGATTTTTCTTAAGTAGAAAGAAATTTCCTTATCCAAATTTTCACATATACACATGAAAGTAAGAAAGGCATAAGTGAGTACAGTGCCATTGTTAACCAAAGGTGTAAGGTACAAGACCTACTTAGGGATATGTAAAGCCTCATAACCTCAAGGTTTTCTGGACTAATATACCACTTTCCTTAAATACAAACATATGTATAAAAGAAATGAAATAGAAAAGGAGAATGCAAAAGTTGTTTAATGGATTCATTTTATTTATGCAATTTATGTATGCAAGTATAGGTAACCCTTCTTAAGTGATAGCATAGGGATGAATAGGGTATGGAATTAAATTAGTGTTGGGTTCTTTTCAAATGAACCCTACATCTTACCAACTCCTATTCAAAACTATACCAACATAAGAAAGAAAGGAAACCTATGCTAAGCATGCCTTTATAATCTATCACATGAATACTCATAATTAAAATATAAGTAGCATACTTTCATATTTGGTATTTGATTTATGTATTTTGTAAATAATTTTGATTTAGTAGTGATAATAGCCATTCATATTTCTACTTTAGCCAACACATGCAAACTTGACATAAAGTAAACAATTTCATTTTAAATTTGAATTTGAAAAGTATGAATGCATGAAACCACATGACATACAAAATATAACATGTTGGGGAAAGATTCAAAGCAATGAAAACATGTAAACAAGTTCACTTCACTTAAATCCTAAAGACATTCTTATAGAATAAAAAATTTAAAATAAATCAAAGTGAACTCAAAGTGATTTTGTTTAGTTTGAAGTTTGATTTAATTTTAAAAGGTGAGATGAGTTTGCTATTCTAACCCATTCCACATGTGTTTGATATTTTTGTTTAATTTTAGATAATTAGATCCATTTTATGCATTGATTAGGTTAAGGTATGAATTAAGTAACTTAATTAACCTTACCTACACCACCTTTAGAATAATTAACCAAATAATTATGAGCCAATGAGATGACAAAATACAAGAATTTAAATTTGCAATGCACCTAATAAGAAAGAGGCCTAATGCAATTTGGCTCACAATTAAAAGTTAATTAAGCTAAGGGGTTTAGCTTAAGTAATTTCAAAACACCCTTTCACACATGTGAATTGGGTTTTGATTTCTTAATTGAACTTAGGCTATTAAACACCTAAGGATCTACCCAAAGTAGATTAATTAAGTTCTAGTACTTTTAAAATTTTAGAAATTAATTAAATTGATAATTAAGAATTAACCCTTAATTAAGAGGAGATTAAGGAGAGAAAACGAAGTTTAGAGAATATCTTAGAGGAAATGCCACAAAAATATTCCATAAACCTCCTACTTACTGGATCTGACCTAATCAACCCTAATTATGGGTTAAAATCACTAATTACACCTTAATTATCCTTAATTACATAAGGAGGGTAATTAGAAAATTTATGTGCGATTCTTCTAATCAAGCCTTCAATAAATCCCAAGAAAATTAGGGGAGGTAGAAGTCATCCCCTAAAACATACCCAAGGAATTTGGGATTAATCAGAGGCCTAATTAAAAAGTAATTAGTAAAATAAATTTTCTAATAAAACCCAAATTCAGAGAAAAGCATAATTCAAAACCCATTCAAATTAATTTTAAATATTCTAGGTTTAATTATCTTTCCAAAGGATTTTATTTCTTATTTTTCTAAATTTTCTAGAGGGAGTTATGAATTTTAGAAGATCCTTAAGTTAATTAGAAATTAATTAAGCATTTAATTAATCCCAGCTCACATGCGGCGTGGCGGTGGCGGTCATGCTTTACTCGACCTTGATGGGGTTACTTAAGTAGTCAAATTTCAGATGGTGGCTGGTGGCGCACGTGGTTTGATCCCTGTCGTCTAATCAAAGATCGAATGGTCAAGGATCTCCCCATGGTTTTAAAATAAAGAATAGATATCTAAACGTGCAAAACTATCCCTACCGTCCATCTAAAATGCATGATGGACGGTTGAGATCACCCAAGTTCTTCCCCATCCATCCATGATCAAGGGAAGATCCAAGCTTGATATATGGATTCAAATCAAACTCAACCCAAATAAAGCGAGAATCCAATGTAAAAAAATCAATGGAGTGAAAATTGCTTTTATAAAGCTCCACACCACAATGAGTTTAATGGTCGAAAAATCCCATACCTCACCGGAGGTGATCACCGGCTCTCGATTCCCTTGGAGAAGCTTTGTCTGGTTGAGATAAAGCCTTGTTGAAGTTTTGAGCACTTGAGGTTGAGTGGATCTTCCTATGGGTCACCTCCTCCTTAGCTTGAGCTTGATCCAATTCAATCCTTCCTTCGGGAACTCAAAGGAAGCTTGGGTGAACTTGACTTATCTCCTTGATGAAGTATGGAAGAGATTGATGGAGATTGAGTGAAGAGGGTTAGCTCTTCAATGGACTTCCCATTTTCAAAGTCTAAAAAGCGAGAAATTTTTAAATCCTATCTAAGAAGCTTGGGAATACTCTCTAATGCTTGCTCAGAGTTCCTTAGCTTCAATTAATAGATGGAAAGTGAGAATGGAATTGAATTAGGGGGAGTATATCTCCCCCTTGAAGGATCGAATGGTCAGCAATGCTCTTGTTATTTTGATTCAATTAATCATAGGCACTGGGTTGTTTGATTTGTTAAGGGTGTGCACATGGTCGGTTTGAGCCAAAGAGTGGATTTCCAACCTCCCATGTGCTTGAATTTGAGTTTGAGAGGGAGTTTGAATTTTTCATTTTGACCCATAGGGTCGTGTTTAGTCTAGGGACCAATTGGGCTGACCCAAACCCATTAGGTTGGGTGCACCACTCTCGCTTAGGTCCCCTTTAGCTTTTAGGAAAGCCTCAAGTGAATGTGAAGAGGGTATGACCAAATTACCCTTATGCAAAATGTTTTTCTATGGCCTAGGGGTAGAATAGTCATTTTGCTATTTTTTTACTTTGGGTATGTTGGGTATGTGGAAAAACTAGGTTTGGCCAAGTTTCATGAGATTTGGAATTCATTTGATAGGGTTTGGCTCATGTTGACCCATTTAGGTCAAAATGGGTCAACTTGAGTCAAGTTGACCAATATGTCAAATTAGGTCAAACCAAGGGTTGGTTCAAGTTCAAATGACCATTTAAAATGTTTTGGTGGCTTTGGTTTGATTCAATTTGGTATAGTTTTGAATTTGGCTCATATGACTTCACTTAGGTCAAATGAGTCAAGTTGACCTATTTGACCCATTTGAAATTTGAGGTAGGTCAAGGTAGGTTTGGTTTGGTTAGTCATATGGAGTGGATTGGTATCTTTGTTTCCAATCAATTTTGGTTATGTTCAATTTGGCTCAACACACCCTTTAGGTCATGTTGGGTCTAAGGTCAATTGGGTAGGTTAGGTTTAATTGGCCAATTGAGGTTTTAGTTAAGTTCCACAAGTGATTTGGAATGGACTTGACCCATTGGTTTCCAATTTGGCTTAGATAAAGTTTTGACATTTTGACCCTTTAGGTCAAAATGGGTCAACTTGGTCAAGTGGCCAATTATAGGTTATGCTCAAATGTTAGCTTGGCCAAGTTCAAACATAAGTCATGAGTGAACTTATATCAATGGTTTCAATCAATTTGGCCTATGCTGGAATTTAGCTATGTTAGGTTTCATTTTGGGTTAAGTGTTGACTTGGTCAACCCTTAGGTTTGACTTGGTTTGCCACAATTTGATTGATTGATCATCCCGTGATGATTGTTGATCATGATGTGAGGATATCTGAGTTTGGTTCAATCCAATTTGGTTAAGATCAAAATTTGGCTCATAAGGGTACTTTAGGTCACTTTGGGTCAAGTGAGCCTAAGTGAGTCAAATAGCTTGGTAAAAGTTTGATTTGAAGTCTATTGATCTTGTAAATGGACTCATGATTGAAATATAAATCCATTTACAAGTGGTTTGAAGTCAAATGGGTTTTGATCCATTTGATAATTTCATATTCAAAGGAAGATTTTGAAGGGTTTTAGGTTTTATTTTTGACTTGGGTTTTGATTGAGTGATTGAAGTTTGGATTTATATATGAGCTCATGATTGTATGGTTGATTGAATCATGAGAAAATCAAGAGTTTGGCTTGATTTGAAGTTGATTTTACTAAGTTCAAGATTTTGACTTGAAAGGCTTAGATTTTGAGTTGATTTGGGTTTGATTTTGGAATAGGTTTTGATTGTTTGAATTTATATTTCATTATATATGTGAATATAAATGAGAATATAAATGGATCATGAGAAAATTCAAGGATTTGAAGTTTAATCATGATTTGGGCTAGTCCATTAAAAGAATTTAAGGACTTAGAAAATTTAAGTAGGGTTTTGAATTTTTGAGTTGGTTTGATTGATTTATATTTATATTTCATTTATGTATGTGAATATAAATGAGAATATAAATGAATTATGAGAAAATCCCATGATTTTGATATGGTTTGATCAAGATTTAGGCTAAGTTCATTAATGGAAAATTAATGACTTAAGGAGATTTTAAATTGGGAATTTAATTTTTGCCTTTGATTTGATTGATTTATATTTATATTTCATTTATATATAATATAAATGAGAATATAAATGAGTATTGAGAAAATCACATGAGTTTGAATTGATTTGATCAAAGTTTAATAAGTCCATTAATGGAAAATTAAGGGGCTTAAGAAAATTTCATGAATTGATTTGGAATTTTGAGTTTAGTTTGATTGATTTTAATTTATATTTCATTTATATATGTGAATATAAATGAGAATATAAATGGATTATGAGAAAATCTCAAATTTGATTTGATTTAGATCATGATTTTTTGTTAAGTTAAGAATATAAGGACTTTGGTAAAATTTGGACTTAGGAAATTTTAATGAATTTTGATCATGGGTTTCAATCATGGATTTCAATCATATGGAGTTGATTTAAATTTGGAGAAAATAAATTATGATTGATTTAGAGTTTGACTTAAAAGAAGGAAAGTGAGGAATTGTTTAAGTTAAGGGTAGGAAATATTCCTAGCACCCCTAAGGCATGACCTATTCCTATGGATTATCTAAGGGCTATGTTTGATCCACCTAATCACTAGATGTGTCTTATGACTAAGGAACTCTTAAAGTCTAAGTGGAATCCTATGTCTAAGATGGGGTTGAGAGCTACATGAGGAACACCTCAAAAAAAAAAAAAGAAATCTCTCCCATATTTGAACCCCATTTAGTTTACCTAGATTTGTTAAATGAGGATTCCAATTCAACAATGAAATCAAGTTAACAATTGAAGTCAACAACATTCAAGTGAACATGATGGTTCCTTTCTAGCAATCAGATTGGTCCTCACCATTAGAGATGAGGTGGTGAGAAGCCACTTCTTGGTTTGACCTCTGGTCGATTCGTTTCCGAAAGAAAGGCCAAAAGTTCTTTCAAAAGCCAAGAATAAGATCAATAAGGATTGTGGTATTTCTTATCCATTATAGATAGTATGACTTAAATGATCTGAATCTAATTCCCAAAGAAGACAACTGGCTCACACATAACGATCGTAATCCATAAAATGCTAGATGGACTTGATGTCTTTAAGGATTTCAACTGTAGAATTCCCCATTCTAAATTTTCATGGTGTCACTATCAACAAAGAGTTAGAATCTTCTTAATAGAAAAATTTTGGGCACCATAAAGAGTAAGACATTAATTCATCTCTTTAGATATATCATAGCATTATTGTAGTGGCAGTTACCACTTTCATCAAGACCAAAGGAAAAAAAAGCAAATCAATCATTGGAAATAATAAAATTCTAAGTCCTTCTTAAGATACACCTCATAATCCAAAATAAGGGCATCAAACTATTAGAAGGTTAATCATTGTCTAAACTATCTTGGAAGGTTGCCCCAAGCTAAAATGAGTGTACCCTCACCTTCTCTAAGAAGATGAGGAGTGTTTGATTGAAACTTAATTTGTTCCTTGCACAATTAGTGGAAAACTCCTCAAGTCATAGACATGAATATCCTATGGAAAGAAAAGACAAACAATCTCCTCCAGAGAACATAATATAAATAAAGACTCCAAAAAGGAGAGAAAAAAATGAAACAAAAAGAGAAAGAAACAACAACAACAACAAGCCTTAATCCCACTAGGTGGTACATATCCTTGTCTCCATTTTGTCATTATGTTTTCTCATTTAATTCAATACTAAGATCATTTTTTATACATCTTAAGTCTTTTAGGTTTATCTACCTTTCTTAACATAGGCAAATCTAATGCATCTACTCTCTAATGTCATGACGTGCTTTATGTGGCCAAACCATCTAATGACTCTCCTAATCTTATCCCACATGAGCTACTCAAACTTTTTCAACATACTCATTTTGCTTTCTATCTTAGAGTAAAGCCACTCATCCACATGAGCATCCTCATCTCTGTAACACTTCTTAGTCTTATGTTTCTCTTTTAGGATTACATAAGTCATTCTGGTCTTACCACCATCTTATAAAATTTTCCTTAAGTTTAAGTGGAACTTTTATCACATAATAGAAGATAATTCTCCACTTGACCATCCAACTTGAATTCTACTAATAATATCTCCATCTATTTCACCATCATTTTGAACAATATAGCCTAAATATGTAAATACTCTTATTAATGACTTGATCACCTAAAGTCACAACACTACTACTAAAACTTCTAGAACTAAAATTACACTCCATATATTCAATTTTAGATTTGCTTAAACAAAAACCTTTAGACTCTAAAGTTGACCTCCATAATTCAAGTTTCTGTTGGACTCCCTCTCTAGTCTTATCAACAAGAAGAATGTCATGAAATCATACACCAAGGTACATGTTCTTGTAAATCGTTTGAACATCCATAACTAAAGTAAAAGATAAGGGCTTAATGTTGATCCTTGATGTAATCCAACTGAAATAAGAAAATATTTTGTCAATCCTCCATGTGTTTGGACACAAGTGGTCTAGTATACATATCCTAATGACTTGAATATAACCAATATTAACTTCTTTCTATTCTAGAACTCTAAAGAACATCTCTTGAGACTTTATCATTAGCTTTCTCTAAATCAATAAATATGTAGATCCTTCTTATTTTCTATATGCTTCTCCATCAAACCTCTTAACAAATGTAAAATCCATAGTAGATCTACCATGGTTGGGTTGAGTTTTAAATCACTCGTAATTTATGCTTTCTCCCATAATTTTTTAATGTAATTAACTTAATTCCTCTATTTGACTCTTATGCATCACCTTTATTCTTAAATATAGGAACCAACAAACTCTTTCTCCACTCATGCATCTTTTAGTCTTTAATAACATTAAAAAGATTTGTAAGCCAAGAAATTTCTTGATCTCTAAACATTTCACACTTCTATTGGAATATTATCCGGTCTACTTCTTTTCCACATTTCATTTTTTTTTTAAAGCTTCATAACTTATTTACTAATCTGATGATAAAAAGAAATTCTATATTTGTTTAGTATTAAGGTTGCTAAAATCAATCATTACTTTGATCCTTCATTGAAAGATTAAAATACCTCCACCTATTTTCAATATCTTTTCTAAAACATTATTATTTTCATCCTTAATACTCCTCACTTGAACTATGTTTACTTCTCCTATCTCTTTGGTTACTTATACATACATCTTTCACCTTCTTTGGTATCTAATCTGTGTATAAATCACTAAAGCTAAATTTTTTGCCTCATATATTGCTTTCTTAGATTCTCTAAGCCATTTTATATCTTTCCTAATTCTCAGTTTTACATCTAAACCAAGTTTTTATAATGTTTTATTTCTTATCTTTTCTTACACACTCCACCCTATTCTTATTAAAATAAGCTTTCCTTTTGATTCTCCAAGCACATCTTTAGCAACTTGTTTAATAGCACTTGATATTTTTCCCACATAACGTTAATTTAATGAACATCCCAAACTCTAATTTCTTGTAAGCTCTTAAAAAATATTTTTATTTGTGTTCTTTAAGTGTCCCCATCTAATCCTAGGACAATAATTTAGTTTAGTTTTTCTCTTACAACCTTTCATCTTAAAATCAAAAACTAATAGTCGATGTTGGGCACTTAAAATTTCACTTGGAATGACCTTACAATCTTTACAATCTAAACGATCTACTTATCAAAAAATAATCAATATGTGTTTTACTAGATCCATTTTATAAGTAATAATATGTTCATCTCTTTTCTTAAATAAAGTATTAGCAACTACAAAATCATAAGCTAAGGCAAAATAATAGTCTACCTTCTTCATTAGTCACTCTAAATCCATAACTACCATGAATACTTTAAAATTCTTCTACTCTACCAACATGTCCATTTTGTCTCCCCAATAAATACTTTTCTTCAAGAGGTATCTTTGTATTAATCCTCTAATTCATTCCAAAAAATTTTCTTTTGAGCTTACCTCCAAACCTACTTGAGAGCATGAACTTAACATTGATAATCTTAGTATCAATAATAATTTATAAAGCTATAATTCTATCTCCACATCTATTAATACTTATAACATTATCCTTCAAACTTTTATATGTAATCATACCTACACCATTTCTAGTTCGACCAACTTGAATACCAAAGTTTAAAACCTAAACTATCAATCTCCTTTATTCTCACCAACCCATTTAGTTTCTTGAACACATAAAATATTTATCTTTCATGAACCATATATTTATTAATTCCATTAATTTACCTGTAAGAGTACCTATTCCAAGATCCTAACCTAATTCTAATTTCATGGACTAACTTTTGCCCACATCCATCCATAATGTGGAAAGGATGATGGCTTCTAGGACATTTTCCTATTAGCCCAAACTTAGGACACCCCAGCATTAACCAATGATTTAAAGGATTCATGTCATGATTATTTCAACAAATTTTCGACTACAACTCCTTTTGCATCCGGACTTGGGAGCATGGTAGTGTTAAAAGAGAAAAGAAAGAAAACAAAAATTAAAAAAATGAATGAAAAAAAAGAAGAGAAAGAAAAGAAGAAAAAAGAGAAAAGGGAAAAGTAAAACCAATAATACATTGATTTGGAATCAAGGATAATCATGTCTACAGGTGTAAATTTAAAGAAAAGAGAAAAAAAGAATATGAAATAAATTGACTTTTGACAAGTCTTTGGAGTAGATAATAGTAAAACAAAGAGTTCTAAAACAATAATTCATGAATGATATGACTAGAAACTTAGTAGTTATGCACATTGACTAATTCTACTATCTCATGATATTATTATAGATTGGAAGTTAAGTTTCTCTCTTAACCTCTAGCAATATATATAAATAAATATATATATATATATATATATATATATATATATATATATATATATATATATATATATATATATATATATATATATATATATATATATATATATATATATATATATATATATAATAATGAGATATCAAATTTCCACTTCATCTCTTCAAGCTTCAAAGAGGATTCAGGTTGTAGATAAACCTTCAAATGAAGTAATAAAATCATCTTTTGCCTAGTCTACCTACTTTAGAGATTTTGAATACTTTGAAGTAGGATACACTCCTTGATCTTAAGAATAAAATTAGATCGTCAACCAATGAGTTTTAAGAGATTAACCTCAAAACATTAAGGTAGTCCACCCACCCTCCAAACATCCATATATGATAAGTCAAAAAAAAAATGCCAACAATTTGGCTAGTTTACTTTTGTAGTTTAAACACTACTTTACCTAAGACCATAATGAAGTGCCCAATACATCTCTAAAGGTAGAAATATACAAAGTCAAAATTCAACCTATTGCTATTCCTACTTTGCAAAATTTTAATGCAAACATTTGCACCAAGAAGAAGATCAAAGTTTGAAGTTAACCTTATTGAAGAAGAAAGATGCTAATTATTATGCCCAATGAAGGAAGGACATTCAAATCCGCATATGTCAATTATAGATTTAGTTAGGCATGTCTTGAAGATGAATCCACATTACCTATTTCAAATTTGATAGGAGACATAGCCTCTTTACATGTCTCATTCAAGGATGGTCAATGATGCCAAAAAGATGAGAGGTCATTTGCACAATTTCTATTGGAATTTACGCATCGTCATGCCTTTCTCGTCCGGTTAAAGAAAAGGAAGACCATCTTTATGATCTAAGTAGTTTCTTCATTGGTTGTGAAACTATAGAGTTGAATCCCTAAGTACAATTAGGATGAATTTAGGGGTTTCTAAGGCTTGTAGTAAAGCATCATGGAATAATAAAGATTGATCTAAAAATCATTAGCATGATATTAGAGATGTAGCCTCTACGATTCTACTTAATAGGAGAGAGACTTCAGTTAACATTGAATATAGATGGTTTAAACTCTTTCAAAGTTAGTCTATCTCAAAACTTTTCAAATCAAGAATCTACTTCCAATCATTGAAAGGCCTACCTTGGTGCTTCAAAAGGATAGAAAGTAGTTTAAACCACTATGATAGGGGTGCGCCTGATGCTTCCAATCAACGGGCTCTATTTAAGGAAATACTATCCTCAAAATAATGTTTGAAAATATTTATCATCAATTAAAATCCTATCTTTCCATTCATCAAATCCCTTCTTCATTGGAAGCAATATTTGCTTATTTTTGAATCACTATGATGTGTTTAGGATAGGTGTGCCTTACAAGTGCATCACCCTCACTCATTAGCTACTTTAGGTTGGGATGATGTGTTACACTGCTAGTGCATCACCCAAATGGTACCTTATTTCAGAGCATTTAAGTTTACTATACTTTCTGATATGGATATTTTTCTTGATCAGTTGGTGAGAGACTAGGTCGTGCGGTGCAATAAGGTTCTTGGTTTAAGTCGTCAGGAGTTAACTCGAGTGGGATGAACCCTAGTGAGTAATTATAGGGGAATTAAGGGTCTTTGCGTTGGATGGCCTTTATTTACCCTTAACCACTGATCTAGCACTGATCGTGCTTCGAGCTTTGATTTGAGTCGTCCGATCAGGATTCTCTCTTCTCTGCCCTTGGATTTATGCTTCGAGTGAGCGGTTCTTGATTTCCTTTCTATGATAAGGGATTTCATGCATCTCTAACAGTGCGGATTGATCTCTTTCCTTGATCTGTGCTCATTGGATTGAATCTGTGCCCTTGATTCAAAATAGAGGTTGTTTCGTGGCCGTGTGATGAAGCTTCTGAGGGACATTTGCTTTAACCCTTTCTTTGTTTGTTTCCTTTGACAGTTCAAGTCATTGAATTACTCCAGAGAGGGAAGAGGGGGTGCGGCAGGGATCGTAGGAGAAACCTAGGGTTCTCCGATGGAAGAGCGGCAGTTTCTGGTGAGGAAAACTAGAGAAGACTCAAGAAGGAAGGAGGAGATGAAAAATAGAAGAAGAAGAAGATAAGTTTCTTTCTTTAAAAGATTGATTACCTTCTGTTTGCTTTTCTTACATCTATTTATAGTCTTTTCTTTCTTAGATCTATGCTTTCTATACCTTTGTAACTACTTTCTGTTACAATCTGTTAGGATTCTTGCTTCTGTCGTTCTGGAGATTGAGGTAATTGTAGTCTGTTATTTTACTCTTACTAATCTTCTTATTTTCTTGCTATCGAGCATATGTTCTTTTGTTCTTTTGGCAGTTATTTCTATTCTGGAATTCAGGCCGGCTCTGGATATGGCTTCTATTGATTTAGTTTATGCCCTTCTGGCCTTACTTCTGTTGGTCTTTCTGTGATGTTTAATTTGGGATTATTATTGTTGTTGTAGTTGATATCATCCAATCTATTATTTGTTGTTGCTAGCATGCTATACTGCATGAAAGTGTGATTGGACAAATCCTGCATTTGAAAATCTTCATCGCTAAACAAATGGAAATTTTCATTGGAAATTCTCTTGTAACACAAGAATGCATTTTCAAAATAAAATAAAAATCCCCCGGTTAGACAGGGGGCATTTTTTTTAAAGTTTTATAATAAAGTATCGGGTGTTCCTGGTAAGACAGGGGGGCCTTTCTTTCTCTTTGGGTTGACATCGTGCTTAGTGCCAGGATCGCTACATACATACTCAAAATTATATGTTCAAATGCTCAAATTTAAAAGTCTTACTAACCAAAGAAGAAAATTTTCAAGCCTGCAAACTTCAAAAAATCATGTTGGATATACATTTTCCATCCTACATCTAATCTAAAGGCTCGAGTTGGTGTATAAGTTCGGACTCAACACACCAAAATATGGTCGAGTCACTGACAGGTCTGCTTACTCAACACGCCACAAAGGCCGCAGTAATAGATCCCCATCTCGTTAGCCCGAGGATAAAACCCTTCATCAATTGCTCAAGTCCATGACTCAAGTAGGTGTATAAGATCAGACTCAACATGCCAAAATATGGTTGAGTCGCTGACAGATCTGCTTGGTCAACATGCCACAAAGGCAGTAGTAAGGGATCCTCCTACTCCATAGTAAGGGATCCTCCTACTTTGTTAGTTCAAAGACAAGAGCTTCCAAATCCCTAAATCTCTCCAACTTGGTGAGTTCAAGTGACTCAAACTAGGAAATTATCTTTATTGGTCGTAAGGTCATTTCTCAAAATTCTACAACTAAAAAAATCCTGACTCAAGAAGGCACTAAGTCGAGTTAGGAATCAAATACAAATATGAAATCTCAACTCCTTCAGTAAGTCTATTAAAGCAGAAAGTAAAGACCGAAATAAATTCTTCTTCAGTAAGTCCAATCAAGCAAAAAGCAGAGGACCGAAAAAGCTATCCCAATGTTCGTATAAGGCTAAATGCTAAACTAAGGGAGTTTTTATCATCAAGATGTCCATTACATGTGCAAAGCACAAGACTGATGACTCTTTGCCATTGATCCAACACAAGCTCTGAGAGTTAGGTCATCGACATGTATCCTTCCACAAGCCTACAAAAGCAGAAAGCTAGCGCAGAAGGTAATTTTGTATTGCCTGACAAATCTCTAAGATAATTCAGGACTTTCCTCCATCAAATCCGTCAAGGCATGAAGCTAGGATAAAAGGAGGCAGAAGATACGAATCCTTGAGATGAAATCTTCAACAAGTCCATCAAAGCACAAAGCATAGGACCAAAGACATTTCTATCTCATAAAATCCATCAAGTCCGTCAAGGCACAAAGCCAGGACAGGAGGAAAATGCAAATCCTAAAGCTCGAGATGAAATCTTCAACAAGTCCATCAAAGCACAAAGCATAGGACCGAAGATATTTCTATCTCAACAATTCCATCAAGTCTGCCAAGGCATAAATCCAGGACAGGAGAAAAATACAAATTCCAAATCTCAAGACTGAGTCTTCAATAAGTCCGTCAAAGCACAAAGCACGGGACAAAAGATTTTCTCATCTTAGCAACAACTAATCAACTCCATCAAGTCCGCTAAGGCACAAAGCTAGGACAAGAGGAAAATATAAATTTCAAACCCCTAGGAGGAAGTCTTCAACGAGTTCGCCAAAGCAGAAAGCCAAGGACCGAAGACACTCCAAATTCTCTTGGCAAGTTGATGATCACAAGTCAAAGCTCTCTTTCATCTAGTCAATCAAGCACAAAGCATTGGACTAATGACAACAAATACCGGTTCAACGAGCTATTATAGTCAAACTGATGAAGTTTAAATGTTTGCCCAACCTGAGAGTTATACTCACTTTTATCAAAGGGCAATGATCAGGTATTATCAATAGTTGTAGAAATTACAACTTCAGCGTGACATCCAAGCAAATCTCTTGGAGTTCCGCAAGGTCAACTTACGTACAACAAACACAGTCCACTTCATGCATGCACCATGTTGGTTGGGGGGCATTTATTGACCTATAACTATGCATCATTTAAACTTAAATAAATGACATAGAGTTTAACACCCCCCTAATCACGATCAAGATTGATTAAATCCGCTTCGACTTAAAATTTGACTTAATGGGAAAGTATCAAATCAATTAATGATCAATCAAATAATGAAAAATATATTTTTAATGAAATTATGTGCATATTGAAGTCGGGAAGCCCCGACAACATCCAAATGACCTCTGTTCACAAAATTGATTGTACCATCATCGCTGAAATGTCGAAACCTATCAAATGATGTCTTCCGTGATCGATTCAGCAAAGTGTGTGTGAACATCAATCAATTTGAGCACAACATCGCACAATTTAACCCTAATTTCACTCCGACTGTCGCCAACATTGCTTAAATGACCTCTGATTGTAAAATCGATTAGATATGCGTTCGCTGTGAACATCTAAGATTGATACCCATATTGCTAAGATTTATGGCATAAATTAATATCACATAAAATAATATTAAATTATAATTAAAGGGATTAATAGCTGCTTAATCCATTAAACCCCTCTAATCCCTATTCTAAATAAACCACCCAAGCCACTAATTAGAGCAGCCACCCAATCATTCCTGTTCTTTGTAAAATAAATAGGAATAGGCTCTCCCTCATGCTATCTCCTTCGTTGACCTCATTTTCCATGACATTTTCCCTCTCTCGGCTAAAGCTCATGGCATTCGACTCTCCTCTCTCTCTCATGCTAAGCTCTAGTGATTCTCCCTCTCCCTCTTGCTCACGGCCAAACTCACCCATAGGCTCCTTCTCCCTCTCAGCTCCCTAGTTCCTTGCTCTCTCTCTTGGTTCAAAACACGAACCCTAGAAAATGAGGACTCGATCCTTCCTAATTCCTCTTCCAGAGGTTGTTTTGTTTAATCTTAAGTTATATTTTGTTATGTGGGTTTCTCTTGAAGGAAATGCAAATTTTGTTTCCCTCTTTGTGTTTTATGGTTGGATTTGTTTTGGGTTTGCAATAGCATGAAATTAAGGTGATTGGTTATGTTACAAGCTTTGGTTTGTTATTTTCTCCTCCTAGCGAGGAGCTCATTCTCTTTGCTTGGTTCCTCCTTTCCTTTCATCCTGTTCCTTTCCACGGGATGCAGTGCTTTCTCTCCTCCAGTGTGTGATATGTTGGATATACTATAAGCTTTTTTTGCTTTATTTTCCTTTTAAAGGCCAGGAATCATTCTCGATTCTTCCTCCTTGGCCAAGTAGACCTAATCTGTCTTTCATCTCTCCCATGTAGCCTCCAATCCGGTTGAAAGATGAAACTCCTCCCTTGGCGGCTTCCTTTTGAATGACTCGTTGCTCTCTCTCAAACCCTTTCAATCCACTAGAATCGATTTCTATTTCTTTCTTTGGTAAAATCAACTAGCAATTGAAAATGGAGCAGTGTGATCTTAGATTTTAGAAGGCTCGAAGCTTGGATTTTAGTGATGGAAATCTTGCTCACGTCATTATGTTAAATGACCATTCTTGTTGTTTGCTTGATCTATGTTGTACTTTGACATGGAATAGCTACTCAAACACTAAAGTGAGCCAAAATGGGCAAATGATCAAATTTTAGGTTTCTATAGAATTCATTTTGTTGATTATGTCATTTGACATGGATTAAATCGAGCCAAATCCAAATTCTCTTACCAAAGCAATACCCTTCAAAATAGAAAAAAATAAAGATAGAAAGAATGGGATTTCATATGTGTGGGATCTAATCTTACTCCCTTCATGTTAATTAAAAGCTGAAATTCATTTTCATATTGTCTCAATCTATTTTTAGATTTGAGATTGTCATGATTGTTCTTTAAATGGGTTAAATATTGTAAGCTTTAGGGTTACCTTGCTTCGTTTTGCCTCTTTCCACTATTTGATTACTTGCAATCATGAAAGTGGCTATCTTATTTAATTTCAGATTTCTTTGGACTTATTAAATTTAGTGTGATTATTTAGTTTATGTGGATTAAACTTCATATAATCATCATGTTAAAGAAGATTGAAGAAGGTGAGGTTGATTGACTTTGTTAGCATTGTGCTTGTTTTCTCTCTTTTGTGATCACTAAGTCAATAAATTTGAAGTGTGAAAAATGTGGCTTTGTTCAAGTTTAAAGCTTTCATTTTTGGTGCTTAGTTTCATTAAAGTTGTATCTTGCCTAGTTCTTGTTCATACTTTACTCAAAAGCAATTGTCATGTCTCCATCTTGCAATAAAATAATTATATGTTTGCTGTCCATGAGTATTTGGAGGTTGGAATCATGCAAGATACATTGTCTATGCCTTTTTCTTGCTCTTGAATTATGAGAGTAAGTTGTGATAATGAAATCCTAGTTTCATTAGCTTACATGACTTCATCTTTGAAAGCTCACTTTGGTCATTAATATGTGATGTATGTTTCTTTCTCTTGATTTGAGAAAGAATGAAAAGAAAGCAAGTTTATTTTGGGATGAAGTATGATTTATATTGATTTCCTTTCTATTGCATCTTTTATCTTGCATATTTTCCTATTTCTATCATTTTGATATCTTGCTAATAGGGAAATGCTATGCTATCAAAATTTTGGCCATGGTGTCTCATGACATCCACACATGCACGCCTTTCTTGGCGTGGTGGGTAGGCCCAGTTTCTCATGGAAACCCCCACATGTGGGGGGGAGAGGAGAAAGTTGTAAATTTTGATTATTATGCTCTTAATTAAATATACATGCGAGTAACTTCATTTTTCTTATTATGCAAATGCAAGCTTTAAATTCATTACTATAAGTAGCTACTCATGTTTCTCCAACATGGTAGGGAAACTTGTTGCTATGCTATCAAAATTTTGGCCATGGTGTCTCACGAAAATACATTTTCATATAAACTGTGGGAGGCTGAAATTTGATTTTCTCTATGCAAGTAACTTTTATATATATATAAATGCAAGCTTTAAATTTATTACTATAAATACCTACTCATGTTTCTCCAACATGGTAGGGAAACTTGTTCTATCTATCTATCCATGCAGCCTTTCTTGGTAATGGGCAAATTTTTCATAGTGTCTCACACACCATACCACAACTTTCTTGGTGGTGGGACATCTCCCTCAGGGATGTGGAGGAGGAAATTTTCTTTAAAGAAAGAGATAGAAAAGAAAGGATGAAATGCTTAGGTTAACATGTGGCTTAAAATGCTTCTTTAGGTCATATATGAATACTTATGCTTCAATCTCTATATAATGAAAGCTATATTTGTGGCAAGTATGACATAAAGTGGTTAATATAAATGTTTATGTGTTGAATTTCTATATCATAGTATTTTCTTATTTGACCATTATGACATGCATTGTGTAATGCTCACTTTAGGACTCTATTTAGCTTGACATGTTGTGAAATGCAAATTAGACATGTGTTCAAACATAGTTACCTCCTCTACTTTACTTGTCATTCCCACCATGATTTACATATATCCACGGGACATAGTGAAAACATAAAGCAAACACATATAGAATAAATTAAATCTACCATATGACATGACATATATCATGAAGATACCCAAATAGAAAATTGTCAAGTTAGAAAGGGAACTTACAAGTCTATGTGGCACAACTTAACCCTTTTGCAAGATTGAAAGAACTTAAACTTGTGATATAAGGGAGAAAAGGAGAGTAGGGAAGTTAGGTATTTTGTGAAAGGGAAATCCCCTCTTATTTATAAGCTTCCCTAGCCCTCTCCTCTTATCATCTATTCTTATGGCATCGACACATATGGTACCTTGTTATAAGTTGCATGCAAGGGAATCATCTAAATTCATGCCATTTGTTATATCACATGCACATGCATGGACATGTGGCAGGCTATTGTGCATCATTATCACTTCCCTTAATGTCATAAAAAGAGGGGAGGAATGGATTTTAAGGGAAAATAAACTCTTTTTGCCATATCTTCTTAATAAAATTTAATGGGTACTTGTGCCCCATTTGTCATGAGCTTGCATGTGAAGGAGGTAGATTTTAATTAATCCACTTGTCTCTTAAATGACATATGACATCTACTTATATCTTTGTCTTCTCCTCCCCCTTATCAATAGAAACATGGGCTATGGGTGATTGATTATATGGGCCTTCAAAATGATTTATTTCATCCCCTTTATGTTTGCAGATTTGCCACATAGAGAAAGGGTTTCTAGCCTAAAACAAATGCCTATATCCATTTTAGGTCAACTACTTCATGATTGACCAAATGGGCCTCAAAAAATAATTTATTTCAGCCTTATACCCTTGCTGATTTGTGACATAAAAGGGGGGTTTTGGCAAAAATAATATGCATATCATATTTCCAATGAAAAGGATTAAGTCTATGTTTGGTCTATTACCCTACATTTGATCAAATAGGCTTCCAAAATAATTTATTTCAGCCCTATACCCTTGCTGATTTGTGATATAAAAGGGGGGTTCTTGGCCAAAATAATATGCATATCATATTTCCAATGAAAAGGCTTAAGTCTATGTTTGGTCTATTACCCTACATTTGACCAAATAGGCTTCCAAAATAATTTATTTCAGCCCTATGTCCTTGCTGATTTCTGACATAAAAGGGGGGTTTTTGGCCCAAATACGATAATATACTTCCCGATTTGGTCTTCAGATCAGGTCCGGGTTAACAAAACCCAAAAATATCATATTAAAACCTAATCTTGCAAATTTAACCTACATTTCAACTAGACATTTAATGTCTATACAACATTTTAAAAGAACATATACTCGTATGTATGTTGAAATTTCCAAACAATAGAAACATGTGCAAGTTAGATATAAAACAAAGAATAGATGTTATACTTCCGGTTTGGTCTTATCAAGTTAACAAAACTCAAAAAATCAAAATTTGACATATAAACTCCAACTTAGACATTCTAATGCCCATACAATTCCCAAAGAACAGATATTCGTATACATGTTGGAGTAATTACTAAGTCAAATATAAAGAATAGATGTTACATATCGCGGTTTGGTCTTCGGACCGGGTTCGGGTTAACAAAACTCAAAAATCAAAATTTGACATCGAAACTTCAACATTAGACATCTTAATGTCCATGTAATTTTCAAAAGAATAAATATTCGTATGCATGTTGGAGTAATTACTAAGTCAAATACAAAGAAGATGCTATACTTCCTGGTTTGATCTTCGGACCGGGTTCGGGTTAACAAACCTAAAAAATCAAAATTTGACATCGAAACTTCAACATTAGACATCTTAATGTCAATGCAATTTTCAAAAGAATAGATATTCATATGCATGTTGGAGTAATTACTAAGTCAAATATAAAGAACAGATGTTACATAATCCCGGTTTGGTCTTCAGTCCGGGTCCGGGTCAACAAAACTCAAAAAAATTAAAATTTGACATATAAACTCCAGCTTAGATATTCTAATGTCCATACAATTCCCAAAGAACAGATATCCATATGCATGTTGGAGTAATTACTAAGTCAAATATAAAGAACAGATGTTACATAATCCCGGTTTGGTCTTCGGACCGGGTCCGGGTTAACAAAACCTAAAAATCAAAATTTGACATCGAAACTTCAACATTAGACATCTTAATGTCCATGCAATTTTCAAAAGAATAGATATTCATATGTATGTTGAAGTAATTATTAAGGTAAATACAAAAGAACAGATGCTACATAATCCCGGTTTGGTCTTCAGACCAATTCCGGGTTAACAAAACTTAAAAATTTGATATTATAAGAATTTCAAATTAATAATATCTGAGAAGCTAATTCTGTCATATAATACAAGATATTAATTAACTAACATAGCTTTTAAAATTCAAATTCTCAGGAAGAAAAGTCCCAAACCCGATCCTCTATATTCAAAATTGAGTGGACAAGGTTTTGAAGGATTATACTTCTTGAGATGATGAATTTAGATCCGATCCTCTGTAGAAAACCAGACAGAGTAGACAAGATCTAGCAATTGATATTAGCCCTAGGATCGAGAAGGGTAATTATAATTAAAATTTCAATGATAAATGATCATATATTCAAATCTAAAATCAATCATAAAATGATCAAAATTTAAAAAAAAAACAAAAATATAAATAAAAATGAAATGAATTATTTAAATTAAAACTTAAAAATAAAAAAAAATCAATCCTCCCCTCTGCAATTATTTGTCTTCGGGTGAAAAATTAAGAAAACTTTTGCTCACAAAGAGCAAATGTTAAATTAAATACATAACTACCTTCACACTCAAATATTCCTAAAGCCCGTAAGGACGTGGCCCATGTCCTCTGTCCGTGTGGTTTTGTCGCGATATGGCACCACATAAATGGCAATTATGACCTGAGCCCTCTGACCTGGTGGTTTGCCGTGATATGGTACCACTAAATTACGCAAAAGCTCAGATGTTCCCAACGGCTTTGCTTTGATCAAATGTAGAATGTGTTTTAAAAGCCCTATGTTAGCTAAGGTTGACTTATATTTATCCTCTTAGACAAATTCCACCCCAGGTCTACAAGGACACCTTAGACGACGTAACCCATGTGTTACTGACAAGGATCCTTCGGTTAGGTTGGTCAATTCTCCTCACTCTCACTGGACCACCCTGACTACTAACCATGGGATCTAGATCGGCACGCCATCGCCCCACAAAAGTTTTAAATAAAAAATAATAAATTTCATAAGTTCTAAACTCCACTCGTAATTATATACTCATTCTTTAATGATTCATTGACTAGCCTTAATTGAAAGTGCTCTCGAGGAGGGATAATTAACTATGGGGCTTGCTTTATAGGAATCTGGAACCAGATATAAAAAGTTCTCACCAAATGAGAATGAAATCTCTGGGTAGTGTCTTATCTACTATTCATCTACCTTCTAAAATTATCATCGACACTTAAAAAACTCTTTCTTTCCTTTTGTTTTCCGAAAGAGGTCAGTGGCAATTTTTTTGATCCCATAGATTTCTGGAAAATAAATTTCGGTCGTGGTGTCTCATGACACCTATCATACATGCCTTTCTTGGCGTGGTGGGAAGACCTAGTCCCCCGAAGTAGCCCCCTATGCGGGGATGACGTCGGGAGGCTGCCAAAATTTTCTTTAAAAAAAAAGAGATAGAAAGGAAAGGATGAAATGCTTTGGTTAACATGTTGGCTTAAAATGCTTCTTTAGGTCATATATGAATACTTATGCTTCAATCTCTATATAATGAAAGCTATTCTATTTGTGGCAAGTATGACATAAAGTGGTTAATATAAATGTTTATGTGTTGAATTTCTATATCATGCAAGCTATTTTCATATTTGACCATTATGACATGCATTGTGTAATGCTCACCTTAGGACTCTATTTAGCTTTACATATTGTGAAATGCACATTAGACATGTGTTCAAACATAGTTACCTCCCCTACTTTACTTGTCATTCCCACCATGATTTACATACATCCATGGGACATAGTGAAAACATGAAGCAAACACATATGGAATAAATTAAATCTACCATATGACATGACATATATCACGAAGATACCCAAATAGAAAATTATCAAGTTAGAAAGGGAACTTACAAGTCTATGTGGCACAACTTAACCCTTTTGCAAGATTGAAAGAACTTAAACTTGTGGTATAAGGGAGAAAAGGAGAGTCGGAAATGGGTATTTTGTGAAAGGAAATCCCCTCTTATTTATAGCTATCTCTCCTCTTATCATCTATTCTTATGGCATCGACACATATGGTATCTTGTCAGAAGTTGCATGCAAGGGAATCATCTAAATTCATGCCATTTTTTATATCACATGCACATGCATGGACATTGGGAATGCCATTGTGAATCATTATCACTTCCCTTAATGTCATAAAAAAAGGGAGGAATGGATTTAAAGGGAAAATAAACTCTTTTTGCCATATATTCTTAATAAAATTTAATGGGTACTTGTGCCCCATTTGTCATGAGCTTGCATGTGAAGGAGGTGGATTTTAATTAATCCACTTGTCTCTTAAATGACATATGACATCTACTCATATCTTTGTCTTCTCCTCCCCCTTATCAAGAGAAACTGTTGGCTTAATTAGCCTCATGTTCAATTTGATTAATTTTGATGATAACAAACAAATGCTTGGATGTTCTAATGAATATTTTTATGTGTTTCAGATATATCAATTGCTAATTACATATCCAATACATCTCACAAATTGTTAGAAGAAATTGCAAGAATAAAAGAATGAAAGGGATAATGTGAAGCTCATGATTTTAGGTTATATGACTATTCATATGAGTTCTTTGGCATGAATCAATTTGCTCACAACCTAACATACTATTTTAATGAGGTTAATTTGTATAAATCTTTATTTAATTAACATTCAATTATATGTTTTTCTACATAGCAATAAAATTGTCAAAGTAATAAATGATCATAACTATTAAGTATAATTATTTTATTTACTTAATATAATTAGGTATTTTAATTTAATTTGCTGGTTATATGATAACTAACATATTTATGATTATATATAAATTATATTAATTTTTAAATATCACATGTCAAAATTAACAAAAATATATAAAATTTTGTATTTTAGCCAAAGTCATTATTTAATCAAAGAATTAATATCTGATTTTATCTCCATCGGATTCCTTGGATTTTTCCTTTAAAATAAGTGGTTACATGACCCACTTTGCATTAAAATTGAATTTATTATGATTTTTTAAACATTACTTGATTTTAATAATAGATGCATGCTACATGCTTTGAATATATTAAGAGCTACATGTGATTACTTTTGACTTTCCCATGTGAATAGCCAAATTTTGCTGCTAAATTTAATATTTGTTTAATATAAATTATATTTTTATTGAATATTAAATTATCACATGATAGCATGAGGTTGTATAATATATTTCTTTGAAATAATTTTTAAATGACCTTCTTGCCTATAAATAGCCCTCATTCTCTTCATGAAAGCATCCCTCATTCAAAATTCAAAATCTCTCCAGCAAATCTAAGAGAAAATCTCTTAAATGTTCTTTCCAAGTGTTCTCCAAATATTGCAAGATCAAATCCTTGGTTTGGAAGCTTCAACATCTTCAACTAAGCAAGCCTTTTAAATTACTTGAGTTTGTTTTCTTGATCTTAATACTTCTTAGTTGTTCATGCTATTTTCACCATCTATTTCTTCTTTCTAATTTATACTTTTGGTGGATTAGTCTTTGAATATTGGTTTTCACATCAAAGCTTCTCAATCATTTTTTTTGGTGAAAACTCTTGTGATAATTTGTAGGATCTATTTCAACTTGCTGAAATTTTAGCTTCCTACAAATTTCTTTTGGTTTCTTGAAATATTTCTTCTTTGGTCTTATTTTGAAAGATCATTTATTCTTAGATCTATTTTAAGCATTTTAAAATAAATTATTGTGCTGAAATTATTTTCATAGTTTCTAGATCTCTCTTTTAATTGAAAGCTTACTAGCCAACTTAGATCTATCATATACTTATTTTTTTTTATTTTGTGATCATTAGCATTAATTGAAAGAATCTTTTGGTTAAAAAAAAATTACTCCTTGCTGAAATTTATCTTATCATGAAAAGAATATTGTGAATTTATTTTGAAATCATTTTGTATTATTCTACAAATTATAATAACTTAAACATCTAGTAAGATCACTTTAAGATATTTATTTTTATTAAGTGAGCATTTTGCTTGCCAAATTTTTTGAGTTGTAAAGTGATCATTTATAAGTTGTGAGATCACTTTTGAATTTGATTTTGGTATATTTGTGAGAGATTTACTTTATCAAAATTTATTATTTTGTATTTTTTTGTGTTGTAAAATTTATTTTGGGGTTGTACTGCCCTTTGTAGGAGAGTACATATTGTTGTGGGGTTGTACTTGCGCTATGGGAGACTTTTGTAAACCATTTTTCATTTAGTGGATTCCTGTGGTGGCTAGCGTGACATAGTGGGGTTTAACCAAAAAATCGTGTGCCTCTTGTCTCTATTTACTTTATTGTATTTTTATTTTTGCTGCATTTAGAATTATATCTTATCATTATAAAATCAAAATCTAATTTTCTATTTAAAATTAAAATTTATGTTTTGAAAATTTTAATATTAGCCAATTCACCCCTCTTGGGTGCTATAGTGTCTCACATATGAGCCTAGGCTCTTTTATTGGCTTAACATCCAAGAGTAAATCTTTTCACTATGGCACAAGGTTTCACAAAGGGTTCAGAGGGACAATCCACTCATAGACCTCCACTTTAGATAGTGTACCATTTGATTATTGGAAAAATAGAATTAGTACATTCTTAAGAGGTCAAGATGCACGCATGTGGTATATGTTGACACATCAATATCATACACCCACGAGAAGTAAATGGCATTAAAGTAGAAAAACCTTTTGAGGAATGGTCTATAGTGAGAACTTGATGAATTGAATGCTAGGGCTTGTAATACTTTACATTGTGCTTTATTACGATGATTACATGAAAATTTCTATGTTAAGTACGCAAAAGAAATATGGGATAAACTTATTATAACTTATGAAGGAACTAGTGAAGTTAGAGATGCTCACATAAATAGACTTGTTCATGATTATGAGTTATTTTATATGTCTCCTTCAATCTATTTCGATATGTATACTAGATTTATGAAAATAATTAACACATTACATTCTCTTGGAAAACATATAGGAATCAAGACTTAGTTTATAAGATTCTTAGATGTCTTCCAAAAGAATGGGAAGCTAAAGTAACATATTAGTGAAGCTAAAGATTTATCTACTTATCCACTTGATCAGCTTTTGGGTTCTTTGATAGCACATGAACAGTTATTGCTCAAAGGGATAAGATGGATAACTCAAAGAAAAAGGAGAAGGAGAAAGGAAAAGCCATTGCACTACAAGTTGATGATAGTGATGAGCATAACACCTCAAGCTCGGATGGTGATTGTGATGAGGTGGTCATGCTTTCCAAAAGGCTTGGGAACTTGCTAAGGAAGAAGAATCAAAGGTATAAAAATCTAAAATTATAAATTTCAAACTAAGAAATTTCCTACAGTGAAGGGATCATTTGCTATCATTGTAAAAAAGCTGGACACATAAGAGGTGATTGTCCGAACTTATTGAATCAAAGAAAAAAAGAAATTGATGTAAACAAAAGAAAAAAATATGAAGGAGAAAAGTACCATAAGAAGAAGAAGACTTTATGGGCCAATCCATTCAAATGAATCAAGTACTAGCTCATCGATGAAGAGGTCAACATATGTCTTATGGCAAATGGAGAATTTGACTTAGATTCTCAAGAGGTATGTAATGATATATCTTATGATGAATTAGATGATGCTTTTAATGATTTAGTTATTGAATATAAAAAATTAAAAGAAAATACAAAACCTTAGAAAAAAGAACATAAAATTTAGATATGCATTTTGTGATTTAAAAAATGAATGTGATAATTTAAAAAGTAAAAATACTTCTTTATTAAATTGTTCCTTATTTGTAGGTAAACTTGAAAGAGAATATCTTAAAGCAAGATTAGAATTATGTTTAAAATCACAAGTTCATTATATAATACTTCATCAGAAAAACATTTAATAAAATTATTTGCATCATACACATCCCACTCATATATCTTATAATTATCATTCTAAATCATATGCAAACACTAATGTTTGGTGCAACTATTGATAATAAAAAGGGCATATTTCATTTGATTGCTATGCATAAATACAAAATACTAAGCAATCATCTTATGTATGGGTACCAAAAGGTACAAACAACACTACACAAACCATGCATGCTAAATATCTTACTTCAAATTTAGAATGTGGACCCAAACATGTTTGGGTTCCAAAAGTTAACATGTGAGTTTATTTTGTAGGAATGCCTTCAAAGCAAAATCAAAGAAGGCATGTGGTACTTGGTGGATGTTCAAGACATATGAGGGATAAAGATAAATTCACAACTTTAGAATCAAGTGATGGAGGATTTGTTACATATGGAGATAATGCAAAGGGAAAGATCATTGGCATTGGTTCTATTTGTAAGAATTCTATCACTTTAGATAAAGTTTTTCTAGTAGAAGGATTAAAACATAATTTAATTTCTATTAGTCAATTATGTGATAAAGGTTTGAATGTAGTATTCCATGCATCATATTGCATTATAAAAAATAATGAAAATGTTTTGCTAGTAGGAAAGATACAAAAATATTTATGTCATTGATTTAGATAGCTTTCATGATGTGTAATTTAAATTTACTTTGTTTTAAAAGCACTCATGATGATATATGGTTATGGCATAGAGACTATGTCATATTAACATGCACACACTCATAAAATTGCTAAACTTGATTTAGTAGTTGGATTGCCTAAATTAAATTTTCATTCAAACTATGTTTGTGATGCATGTATTCATGGTAAACATTCTAGAAGCTCATTTAAAAGTAAAAATATTGTTTCTACTTCTAGACCTCTAGAATTATTGCACATGGATTTATTTGGTCCCAAGCTAGCTTAGGTGGAAAAAATTATGGTTTTGTGATTGTTGATGATTTCTCTAGATATACTTGGGTTTATTTGTAACTTACAAGGATGATGTTTTTGGTGAGTTTAGAAAGTTTTCTAAATATATTCAAAGAGAACAAGGCCTTTTGATTAATAGGGTTCAAAGCGATCATGGTGGCGAATTTGAAAATAAATTATTTGAGGATTATTGTGATGAACATGGGATTAGACATAATTTTCTTACTAGAACTCCCCAACAAAATGGAGTAGTCGGGAGAAAAAATAGAATATTAATTGAATTAAGTAGATCTATGCTTGATGAGTATAAATTGCCAAAATATTTTTTGGCAGAAGTAAATACATGTTATGTGATGGAATAGACCAATTTTGAAGAAGACACCCTATGAATTGTTTTTTGGAAAGAAGCCTAAGATTGAACACTTTCATGTATTTGGATGTAAATGCTTTATTTTGAATAATGGAAAAAGATCATTTAGGTAAGTTTGATTGCAAATCGATGATGGTATTTTCTTAGGATACTCTCTTTCTAGTAGAGCTTATAGAGTTTTACAATAAAAGAAAATGATTGTAGAAGAATCAATACATGTTATTTTTGATGAAAATTTGATTGATCCTATTAGAAATGAAGTGATTGATGAAGAGATTGATAACTTTTAAGAAAATATCTTTAGAAGATAATATGGATGATTCATTGCCTAAAGAATGGAAATATAATAAAATCATCCAAAGGAACTAATTATAGAGATCCTTCAAAGGAGTTATGACTAGAAGACATAGTAGAAGTTGTAGATCATTCAACATTTTTATCGAGGTTGAACCTAAAAATTTAGAAGAAGCATTAAATGATAATTTTGGATTATTTATGGAAGAGGAGTTGAATCAATTTGTAAGAAATGATGTTTGGGAATTAGTCCCAAGACCCCAAGATCAAAATGTCATTGGAACAAAATGGATCTTTAGGAATAAGCTAGATGATTCAGGTTGTATTATTAAAAATAAAGCTAGTTTAGTTGCACAAGGTACACACAAGTTGAAGGTATAGATTTTGAAGAATCTTTTGCACCCATTAGCAAGACTATCGGTTACTCCTTTTATGCTTGTTTTAGAAATTTTAAACTTTTTCAAATGGATGTCAAAAGTGCATTTTGAATGGATTTATTGACCAAAATGTATTTGTAGAGCAACCACTTGGATTTGAGAGCCTTGATTTTCCAAATCATGTATAAATTAAAGAAAGCCTTATATGGTTTAGGCTCCTCGTGCTTGGTATGATAGGTTAAGTAACTTTTGATAGATCATGGATTTAGAAAGGGAGTAGATACCACTTTATTCCTTAAGAGCATAGATGATGATTTGATTGTGGTACAAGTGTATGTAGATGATATATTATTTGGAAGTACAAATGAATCTTTATGCCATGAGTTCTCATCTTTGATGTCTAAGAGTTTGAAATGAGTATGATGGGAGAACTTAATTTTTCTTAGGTCTTCAAGTGAAGCAACAAGAAAATGGCACATTCATCTGTCAAACTAAGTATATAAATGAATTGCTTGAGAGGTTTGACATGAAAAGATTTAAATCTAGTAAAACTCCTATGAGCCCATCTATAAAATTGGATTTAGATGAATTAGGAAAATCTGTTGATCAAAAACTTTATAGGAGTATGATAGGTTCACTTTTATACCTTGCTGCTAGTAGGCCTGATATTATGTTTGCTATTTGTTTGTGTGCTCATTTTCAGGCCAACCCGAAAGAATCTCATTTAATAGCAGTCAAGCGTATCTTTTATTTGATAGGCACTACTAGGTTAGGTTTATGGTATCCTAAAATTCTTTATCATGTGATTTGATTGCTTATTCGATCTTGATTTGCAAAGTAGATAGAAAAAAGCACATCGGCATATGTCATTTTTTAGGATCATCACTTGTGTCTTGGTCATCTAGAAACAAAATTGTAGCTTTATCACTTCTGAGTACATTTGCATAGGTAGTTATGTTGCTCGGTCCTTTGGTTAAAGCAACAATTAGAAGATTTTGGTATTAAGCAAGATCACATTCTAGTTCAATGTGACAATACTAGTGCTATTAGTTTAACTAAAATCCTATCAAGACTCGAACCAAGCATATAGAAATTAGACATCATTTTATTAGGGATCATGTTTTGAAAGGTGATGTTAATATTAATTTTATTAGCAGATTTACAAATTGAGATATTTTTACAAAACCTTACGAAGAACATTTTTTGTACTTTAAGATGCATGCTTGGAATGTTAGATCCTAATATTTAAAATTGTATGTAGTTTGTTCTCACTTTTGATGTTGTCAAAAGGGGAGAAGAGTAAAATGTTGGTTAATATTAAGTCTATTTAATGCATACATTTAGGGAGCAACATTATTCATCTCTTATGCATAATTTTTTTTTAATAGAATTTCTTTCAAAACTATGATGAAAGGTCAATTTGCACCTTCATCAAAATCAATACCAACATTAGTTTGTCATCATCAAAAGGGGAGATTGTTGGCTTAATTAGCCTCATGTTCAATTTGATTAATTTTGATGATAACAAACAATGAATGTAATGTTCTAATGAATATTTTTATGTGTTTAGATATATATCAATTACATTACATATCCAATACATCTCACAAATTGTTAGAAGAAATTGCAAGAATAGAAAGAATGAAAGGGATAATGTGAAGCTCAAGATTTATTTTAGGTTATATGACTATTCATATGAGTTCTTTGGCATGAATCAATTTGCTCACAACTTAACATATTTTTTAATGAGGTTAATTTATATAAATCTTTATATAATTAACATTCAATTATATGTTTTTCTACATAGCAATAAAATTGTCAAAGTAATAAATGATCATAACTATTAAGTATAATTATTTTATTTACTTAATATAATATTTAATTTAATTTGCTGGTTATATGATAACTAACATATTTATGATTATATATAAATTATATCATAATTTTAAAATATATGTCAAAATTAACAAAATATATAAAATTTTGTATTTTAGCCAAAGTCATTTTTAATCAAAATTAATATCTGATTTTATCTCCATCATTCCTTGGATTTTTTCCTTTAAAATAAGTGGTTACATGACCCACTTTGCATTAAAATTGAATTTATTATGACTTTTTTTAAACATTACTTGATTTTAATAATGAATGCATGCTACATGCTTTGAATATATTAAGAGCTACATTTGATTACTTTTGACTTTCCCATGTGAATAGCCAAATTTTTGCTAAATTTAATATTTGTTTAATATAAATTATATTATTTTATTGAATATTAAATTATCACATGATAGCATGAGGTTGTATAATATATTTCTTTGAAATAATTTTTTAAATGACCTTCTTGCCTATAAATAGCCCCTCATTCTCTTCATGAAAGCATCCCTCATTCAAAATTCAAAATCTCTCCAGCAAATCTAAGAGAAAATCTCTTAAATGTTCTTTCCAAGTGTTCTCCAAATATTGCAAGATCAAATCCTTGGTTTGGAAGCTTCAACATCTTCAACAAGCAAGCCTTTTAAATTACTTGAGTTTGTTTTCTTGATCTTAATACTTCTTAGTTGTTCATGCTATTTTCACCATCTATTTCTTCTTTCTAATTTATACTTTTGGTGGATTAGTCTTTGAATATTTTCACATCAAAGCTTCTCAATCATTTTTTTGGTGAAAAACTCTTGTGATAATTTGTAGGATCTATTTCAACTTGCTGAAATTTTAGCTTCCTACAAATTTCTTTTGGTTTCTTGAAATATTTCTTCTTTGGTCTTATTTTGAAAGATCATTTATTCTTAGATCTATTTTAAGAATTTTAAAATAAATTATTGTGCTGAAATTATTTTCATATTTTCTAGATCTCTTTTTTTTAATTGAAAGCTTACTAGCCAACTTAGATCTATCATATACTTATTTTTTTTTATTTTGTGATCATTAGCATTAATTGAAAGAATCTTTTAGTTAAAAAAAAAATTACTCCTTGCTGAAATTTATCTTATCATGAAAAAGAATATTGTGAATTTATTTTGAAATCATTTTGTATTATTCTACAAATTATAATAACTTAAACATCCTAGTAAGATCACTTTAAGATATTTATTTTTATTAAGTGAGCATTTTGCTTGCCAAATTTTTGTAAAGTGATCATTTATAAGTTGTGAGATCACTTTTGAATTTGATTTCTTGGTATATTTGTGAGAGATTTACTTTATCAAAATTTATTATTTTGTATTTCTTTTGTGTTATAAAATTTATTTTGGGGTTGTACTCGCCCCTTTGTAGAGAGTACATATTGTTGTAGGGGTTGTACTTGCCCCGTTATAGGAGAGTACTTTTTGTAAACCATTTTTTATTTAGTGGATTCTAGCCGTGGTAAGCGGACGTAGCGGTTTTGGGGTTTGTAACCACGTAAAATCGTGTGCCTCTTGTCTCTATTTACTTTATTGTATTGTTATTTTTTGCATTTAGAATTATATCTTATCATTATAAAATCAAAATCTAATTTTCTATTTAAAAATTAAAATTTATGTTTTGAAAATTTTAATATTACCCAATTCACCCCCCCTCTTGGGTGCTATAGTGTCTCACAGAAACATGGGCTATGGGTGATTGATTATATGGGCCTTTAAAATGATTTATTTCAGCCCCTTTATGTTTTCTGATTTGCCACATAGAGAAAGGGTTTTCTTAGCCTAAAATAAATGCCTATATCCATTTTAGGTCCACTACTTCATGATTGACCAAATGGGCCTCCAAAAATAATTTATTTTAGCCCTATACCCTTGCTGATTTGTGACATAAAAGGGGGGTTTTTGGCCATAGTAATATGCATATCATATTTCCAATGAAAAGGCTTAAGTCTATGTTTGGTCTATTACCCTACATTTGATCAAATAGGCTTCCAAAATAAATTATTTCAGCCATATACCCTTGCTGATTTGTGACAAAAAGGAGGTTTTTGGCCAAAATAATATGCATATCATATTTCTAATGAAAAGGCTTAAGTCAATGTTTGGTCTATTACCCTACATTTGATCAAATAGGCTTCCAAAATAATTTATTTCAGCCCTATACCCTTGCTGATTTGTGACATAAAAGTGGAGTTTTTGGCCCAAATATGATACTATACTTCCCGGTTTGGTCTTCGGACCGGGTTTGGGTTAACAAAACCCAAAAATATCATATTAAAACCTAAACATGCAAATTGAACCTACATTTCAACTGCTCATTTAATGTCCATACGACATTTTAAAAGAACATATACTCGTATGTTTGTTGAAATGTCCAAATAATAGAGACATGTGCAAGTTAGATATAAAACAAAGAACAGATATAGTACTTCCCGGTTTGGTCTTCGGACTGGGTCTGGGTTAACAAAACTCAAAAAATCAAAATTTGTCATATAAACTCCAACTTAGACATTCTAATGCCCATACAATTCCCAAAGAACAGATATTAGTATGCATGTTGGAGTAATTACTAAGTCAAATATAAAGAATAGATGTTATACTTCCTGGTTTGGTCTTCGGACCAGGTCCGGGTTAACAAAACTCAAAAATCAAAATTTGACATTGAAACTTCAACATTAGACATCTTAATGTCCATGAAATTTTCAAAAGAATAGATATTCGTATGCATGTTGGAGTAATTACTAAGTCAAATATAAAGAAGATGCTATACTTCCCGGTTTGGTCTTCGAACCGGGTCTATGTTAACAAAACTCAAAAATCAAAATTTGACATTGAAACTTCAACATTCGACATCTTAATGTCCATGCAATTTTCAAAAGAACAGATATTCGTATGCATGTTGGAGTAATTACTAAGTCAAATATAAAGAACAGATGTTACATATCCCGGTTTGGTCTTCGGACCGGGTCCGGGTTAATAAAACTCAAAAATCAAAATTTGACATCGAAACTTCAACATTAGACATCTTAATGTCCATGCAATTTCCAAAAGAATAGATATTCATATGCATGTTGGAGTAATTACTAAGTCAAATATTAAAAAGATGCTCCACTTCCCGATTTGGTCTTCGGACCGGGTCTGGGTTAACAAACCTAAAAAATCAAAATTTGACATCGAAACTTCAACATTAGACATCTTAATGTCCATGCAATTTTCAAAAGAATAGATATTCGTGTGCATGTTGGAGTAATTACTAAGTCAAATATAAAGATTAGATGTTACATAATCCCGGTTTGGTCTTCGGACCGGGTCCGGGTCAACAAAACTAAAAAAAAATCAAAATTCGACATATAAACTCCAACTTAGACATTCTAATGTCCATACAATTCCCAAAGAATAGATATCCGTATGCATGTTGGAGTAATTACTAAGTCAAATATAAAGAACAGATGTTACATAATCTCAATTTGGTCTTCGTACCGGGTCCAGGTTAACAAAACCTAAAAATCAAAATTTGACATCGAAACTTCAACATTAGACATCTTAATGTCCATGCAATTTTCAAAAGAATAGATATTCATATGCATGTTGAAGTAATTATTAAGGTAAATACAAAAGAACAGATGCTACATAATCCCGGTTTGGTCTTCGGAATGGGTCCGGGTTAACAAAACTTAAAAATTTGATATTATAAGAATTTCAAATTAATATTTATGAGCTAATTCCATATAATACAAGATATGAATCAACTGACATAGCTTTTAAGATTCAAATTCTCAGGAAGAAAAGTCCCAAACCTGATCCTCTATATTCAAACAAGAGTGGACAAAGTTTTGAAGGATTATACTTCTTGAGATAATGAATTTAGACCTAATCCTCTATAGAAAACTAGATAGAGTAGACAAGGTCTATCAATTGATATTAGCCCTAGAATCAAGAATGGTAATTATAATTAAAATTTTAATGATAAATGATCATATATTCAAATCTAAAATCAATCATAAAATGATCAAAATTCAAAAAAGAAACAAAAATATAAATAAAAATGAAATGAATTATTTAAATTAAAACTTAAAAATAAAAAAAATCAATCCACCGCTCAGCAATTATTTGTCTTCGGGTGACAAATTAAGAAAACTTTGCTCACAAAGAGCAAATGTCAAATTAAATACACAACTACCTTCACACTCAAATATTCTAAAGCTCTGGCGCGGTGTCCTCTATTCGCTTGGTTTTGCATATGGCACCATATAAATGGCTTATGACGAGCCCTCGACCGTAGTTCTCATATGGCACCAATTACGGTCACGCCGCGATGTTCCCAATGACTTTGCTTTTGAGAAATGTAGAATGTATTTGGTTGGGCAAAAACCCTATGTTAGCTAAGGTTGACTTATATTTGTCCCCTTAGATAAACTCCACCCAGTCTACATGGACACCTTGGATGATGTAACCCATGTATTCACAAGGATCCTTCAGGTCAGGTTAGACCTCCTCCTACATTTACACAAGGGGATGACGTGCCATGGGATCTAGATCAGGCGCGTCATCGTTCCGCCCATAAAAAGTTTTAAATAAAACCATAATAAATTTCATAAGTTCTAAACTCCACTCACTGTAATTATATACTCTTTCTTTAATGCTTCATTGACTAGCCTTAATCGAAAGTGCTCTCATTGAGAGGGGTAATTAACTATAGGGGCTATAGGAAACCCGGGATATAAAAGTTCTCACCAATTGAGAATGAAATCTCTGGGTAGTGTCTTATCTACTATTCATCTACATTCTGAAATTATCACCGACACTTAAATAACTCTTTCTTTCCTTTTATTTTCTAAAAGAGGTTGGTGGTGAATTTTTGGATCCCATAGATTTCTGGTGACTCCGCAGGGGATAGGTTTCTCTTTCCATCTTTGGCTAGTCAAATCTAAGTTATAATTGCAGTGGAGTATATAAAAAATGAAATGAAAATGAAATGAGAAATGATAAGTTAATCTTGACAACTTAGAAGCTTGCGACATAAAGTCTTAAGTCATTTGAGACTTTATTGAATGCATGTATTTAATATCTGTTGTCTTATCTTTAAGGTGAGATTGTAGCTATTTTTAATTGCTAATTTTTACCTTTTAAATACTTCCAGAATGGCACTCCAATCCCCAGTATATTTTCTTCTTATATGCCCTCAACATAGACCACTTACATGTCATGTCCAATGCATGTGTGATTTCCTAATGGATCTTCCTCCATGTCTTTGACATGGAATTCTCATCAAATCTTATTTCTTCTCTTCTGAACACCTTTAATACTTCAACCAAGAGCTAAATAATGTATTTGTTCAAATTACATCATCTTAACATTGTAATTAACAATTTTATGATTTGTGATGGTGCAATCTCAAACTAACTATATAATATCATGCTAAACATATTATAGTGTGAATTAACACACTATATTATATTATAATTTTCTATAACATAATATATTGTCTAACATTACACCTCATTAAAATCACTTAAAAGGAACAAATAATAAAATTTTCTTAAAATATGAATAATGCTCATTTTGGATATAAAATTATTATTTTTCTATTATAAATGGTACGAAATAACATAATTTTTGTTTTTTTTCTTAGCGTGTGCCATGAATTTGGTCAAATTCTTTTATGTCAACCTTCAAATTAACATTTTTGTGAGTTTTAACCCAATGTATTGTAACAAAAGTAAAACATACTAAAATGTACAATAATATTTAGTAACACACCACCACATTTATATATATGTGAAGTTATATTGTTATGTACATTATATTTAATATCCTTTCAAATAATATATTATCTTACATTACATTTTAAAATAAATCACTTTATGCAAAAAATTTAAAAAGTTGGTTGAAAAATGAACATTTATTTTGGATGCAAAATTCTATTCTTTTGATTAAATGACACAGCATAGCACAACCCCAATGATGTTCCCTAAAGGTTACCTTAAATTTAGCCAAATTCCATCATCTAAGTCTTTAAATCAGTATTTTTATAAATTATACCAGTTCAAACTCTACTACATCATACTATAACCAACTAAAATATGCTAAACAATAAGTAGTATTACACAATAGTATGATATAATGCATGATGTTACACTATGTTATGGCATCCTATATTATAATGCACTATAACATATTATATTTTATTATATAGCATATCATATCATAAGGGATTTCTTAAGATAAAAAATCATAAAATTAGTCTAAATAATAAAAAACTAAATATTTTAGTCATATTACTTACATATTTTAAATTGAAACAATATATTATGATGCCATGCTCTACCTATTATGAATTTGGCCAAATTCCACCATTTTAAAACCTAAATTAACATTTTTATAAATAATGCTAGTGTAGGCATGAGCATGATTATAAAATACTAAAGAACTTAAAATGTGAGAATATATTATGATATTTGATGTTATACTATGCTACATCATATAATATTTATTTTGAACATACAATCTTACTTTTTTGACAAGTGGTAGCACACCTTTGGTACTACAACCTAATTCCCACTTCAAATTTAACAAATTTCATCATCTAATTTATAACATTAATATTTTTATGATTTATATTAATATGGACTATAGAGCACAATACCATAATATACTAAAACATTTCAAAACATCTTATAACATCCAAAAATACATCACTACATGCTCAAATATATGATGCCACATTATATTATAATATATGGTATTATAATATGATTTTGGGTTAGGGTTTAGGGTATTCAAATCTCTCAATAAGGAAAGTCTATTGAAGACATTTTCTTTATCTACCACAACTATGTTAGGATTAGGTCATTCTTTAGATCTACTCCTAATGACATCTTTATTCAAGGTTTTGCATTTAGGGTTATTTTAGGGTTTGGGATTTAGGGTTTAAATTTTGGAGTTATAGGTCTTAGGGTTTAGGGTTTAGGGTTTTGGGGTTTTAGGGTTTTAGGGGTTAGGGTTTAGGCATTAGGGTTTTAAGATTTAAGGTTTAGGGTTTAGGATTTTAGATTTTAGGGTTTAGGGTTTAGGGTTTAGGTTTTAAGGGTTTTAGGGTTTAGGGTTTAGGTTGTAGGTTTAGGGTTGTAGGATTGGGGTTTAAGGTTTAGGGTTTAGGGTTTAGGGTTTAGGGTTTAGGGTTCAAGATTTAGGATTAAAGGTTTTTTATAAATTAAGTAAACTGGTAGGTTTAAGTTTATTTAGTTTATTTTTTATTTATTTGAGTTTATTTTAATTTATTTATTTAGTTTAGTTTATTTATTTTAGGTTTATTTATTTTAGTTTAGGTTTTTTATTTTAGTTTATTTTTTAAGTTTAGGTTTATGTTTATTTTTATTTAGTTTTATTATTATTTTATTTTTAGGTTTAAGTTTATTTTTTATTTTTAGGTTTAGGTTTAGGTTTAAGTTTTTATTTTATTTTTTTAGGTTTTGGTTTTAGGTTTTCATTTTAGGTTTATTTTTATGTTTTTTTTTTAGTTTAAGTTTAGGTTTATTTATTTTTTTGTTAATTTTATGGTATTTACTTTAGGGTTTAGGTTTAGTTTATTTTAGGTTTAGGTTTAGGTTTTATTTATTTTAGTTTAGTATATTTTAGTTTATGTTTAGGTTTATTTTATTTTATTTTCTTTAGGTTTATGTTTTTTTCTTTTGCTTAGGGTTTAGGTTTTACTTATTATTTATTTTTAGGTTTAGGTATCTATTTAGTTTTTATTTTATTTTACTTTAGGTTTATTTTATTTATATTTTATGTTTAGATTTTATTTTATTTTTTATTTTTTATAGTTTAGTTTAGGTTTTTATTTATTTTATTTTAGTTTAGTTTTATTTTTTATTTTATCTTATTTTTAGGTTTAGGTTTAGGTGTAGGTTTATGTTTTGGTTTAGGTTTTAGTTTTGGTTTTTGTTTTATTTTATTTTTTTTATTTTAGGTTTAGGTTTTTCTTATTTATTTTATTATTAAGTTTGATTTAGTTTATGTTTATGTTTTTAGGTTTTTAGGGTTTAGAGTTTGGGGTTTAGAATTTAGGGTTTAGGATTGAGGGTTTGTGGTTTAGGGTTTAGGGTTTATTATTTAGGGTTTAGGGTTAGTTTAGTTTAGGGTTTAGGGTTTAGTGTTTTTAGGTTTAGAGTTTAGGGTTTAGGCTTTAGAGTTAGTTTAGGGTTTAGGTTTAGGGTTTTAGGGTTTAGGGTTTAGTGTTAGTTTAGGGTTTAGGTTTAGGGTTTTATGGTTTAGGGTTTAGTGTTAGTTTAGGGTTTATGTTTAGGGTTTTAGGGTTTAGGGTTTAGGGTTTAGGGTTTAGGGTTTAAGGTTTAGGGTTTAGGGTTTAAGGTTTAGGGTTAGTTTATGGTTTTTTAGGGTTTGGGCTCTAGGGTTTACAGTTTAGAGTTTAGGGTTGTGAGTTTTAGGTTATAGGTTTAGGGTTGTAGGTTTACTATTTAAAGTTTAGGATTTTTTTTAAAAAATTAAGTAAACAAGTCAACTTAGGTATATTTAGTTTATTTTAGTTTTTCTTTTTTGTTTAGTTTATTTTATTTTATTTAATTTAGTTTATTTATTTTAGGTTTATTTATTTTAGTTTAGGTTTTTTTATTTATTTTAGGTTTATTTTATTTTAGGTTTTTTATTTTAGTTTAGGTTTATTTATTTTAGGTTTAGGTTTATGTTTATTTTTTATTTAGTTTTATTTTTATTTTATTTTATAAGTTTAGGTTTTATTTTTTTATTTTTAGGTTTAGGTTTAAGTTTTATATTTTATTTTATTAGGTTTTTTATTTTTTGGTTTATTTTATTTTTTTAGTTTAGTTTAGGTTTTTCTTTATTTTATTTTATTTTTTACGTTTAAGTTTAGGTATAGGTTTATGTTTATGTATAGGTTTTAATTTAGGTTTTTATTTTATTTTATTTTTTATTTTATTTCAGTTTAGGTTTTTTTTAGACTTTATTTAGTTTAAGTTTATGTTTTTAGGTTTTTAGGGTTTAGGGTTTAGGGTTTAGTGTTTAGTTTTGGGGGTTTAGGGTTTACGATTTAGGGTTGTAGGTTTTAGGGTTTAGGGTTTAGGTTTTAGGATTTAGGGTTTAAGGTTTAGGGTTTTAAGGTTAAGGGTTTAGGGTTTAGGGTTTAGGTTTGTAGGTTTAGGATTATGGGTTTATTTTATTTTATTTTTTATATTAATTTTTTATTTATTTTAAATTAATTAAAAGTGGTTTAGGTTTATTTAGTTTTTATTTATTTTATTTTACTTTATTTTTATTTTTATTTAGGTTTAGTTTTATTTTTATTTAGTTTAGTTTGTTTATTTTAGGTTTATTTATATTTGTTTAGGTTTTATATTTTAATTTATTATTTAAATTTTAGTTTTTTATTTTTATGTGTAGATTTAGGTTTTTATTTTATTTTTTTAAGCTTTGGTTTTAGGTTTATTTTTAGGTTTTATTTTTTAGTTTAGGTTTAGGTTTAATTTTAGTTTATTTTATTTTATTTAGGCTTAGGTTTAGTTTATTTTAGGTTTAGGTTTTATTTATTTTAGTTTAGTTAATTTTAGTTTAAGTTTAGGTTTACTTTATTTTTATTTTAGGTTTAGTTTTTTTTTCAGTTTAGGGTTTAAGTTTTATTATTTATTTTTTTGGGTTTTATTTTTAGGTATATTTTTAGGTTTAGGTTTTTATTTAGTTCTTATTTTATTTTATTTTAGGTTTATTTTACTTTTATTTTATGTTTACTTTTTATTTTTTTAGTTTAGTTTAGGTTTTATTTTTTTACTTTAGTTTAGTTTTTATTTTTTATTTTATTTTCTTTTTTAGGTGTAGGTGTAGATATAGGTTTTAGTTAAGGTTTTTATTTTATTTTATTTTATTTTTGTATTTTATTTTGGTTTAGGTTTTCTTATTTATTTATTTTTAAGTTTTATTTAGTTTAGCATTAAATTTTTAGCTTTTTAAGGTTTAGGGTTTAGGGTTTATGTTTTAGGGTTTAGGGTTTAGGTTTTAGCATTTAGGGTTTAGGGTTTTTAGGGTTTAGGATTTTTAGAATTTAGAATTGAGGGTTGAGAGTTTAAATTTTAGGTTTAGGGTTCAGGTTTTAGTTTAGTGTTTACGGTTTTTCATTTTTTTCATTTTATTAGAGAATAGATTCATATTCAACATTTATTCTTTTTGATTTCATCAACCAAGTAACATACCAAGTTTTCTAAGACACAAGGGAGCACATAGATAAAAAATGAGCACACATAGAGAAAAACCAAAAACACTATTCCATAAGCAGCAGATCGGATCAATCATTCTTTAGTTTCTCCTGTTCCCATCAAAATCACCATGGCCTCTCGCGTAGCAGGATCCACCATCATATCCCCGATCTCTCACTTTGCCACGACCATGGTAACCTCAGCTCCTCGACCTCCATAATCTACTCAGACCACCACCTCAAATCCATCAACATCTCAGAACCCCCCACCACCGCAAAATCACCACCTCCATCTTTTCCTCCACCGCCAGATCTAGACTGAGCCTAGTTGATGGTGATGTTCCTGCTATCAAGGTTCAACCCATTCTTAAGGTTTAGATTTAAGTTTAGGTTTATTATGTTTTAGGGTTTACATTTATTTTTTTAATTTATTTAGTTGCTTTAGGTTTAGGTTTATAGTTTAGGGTTTATGGTTTAGGGTTTATTGTTAGGTTTTAGGGTTTAGGGTTTAGTGTTTAGGGTTTAGGGTTTAGGGTTTAGGGTTTTAGGATTTTAGGGTTTATGCTTTTCAAATTTAGGGTTTAGGATTAGCATTTAGGGTTTAGGGTTTAGTTTTTAGGGTTTAGGGTTAAGGGTTTAGGATTTTTTAGGGTTTAGGTATTAAGGTTATTTATGGTTTAAGTTTAGGGGTTTATGATGTTTTAGGGCTTAGGGTTTAGTGTTTAGGGTTTATTTTAGGGTTTAGGGTTTAGTGTTTAGGGTTTAGGGCTTAGGGTTTATGATTTAAGGTTTAGGGTTTTTTTAATTAAGTAAACTAGTAGGTTTAGGCTTATTTATTTTATTTTTCATTTAGTTTAGTTTTTTTTTTTATATATAGTTTATTTACTTTAGGTTTATTTATTTTAGCTTAAATTTTTTATTTTAGTTTATTTTTTAGGTTTAGGTTTATGTTTAGGTTTGTTTTTATTTTATTTTTTAGGTTTAGGTTTTATTTTTTATTTTTAGGTTTAGGTTTAGGTTTTTATTTTATTTTTTTAGGTTAAGATTTTAGGTTTATTTTTAGGTTTTATTATTTTAGTTTAGGTTTAGGTTTATTTTATTTTATTTAGTTTAGGGATTAGGCTTATTTTATTTTAGGTTTATGTTTATGTTTTATTTATTTTAGTTTAGGTTTAGGTTTATTTTATTTTCTTTAATTTATTTTTAATTTAGGTTTAGGTTTTTTTATTTTAGGGTTTAAGTTTTAGTTATTATTTATTTTTAGGTTTATATTTTAAGTTTAGGTTTTTATTTTATTTTTATTTTTATTTATTTTAGGTTTATTTTATTTTTATTTTATGTTTAGTTTTTATTTTATTTACTTTTCTATATTCGTAGGTTTATTTTATTTTTTAGTTTTATCTAGGTTTTAATTTATTTTATTTTAGTTTACTTTTTATTTGTTTATTTTATTTTATTTTATTTTATGTTTAGGTTTAGGTTTTAGTTTAGGTTTTTAATTTTATTTTATTTTTTTAATTTTATTTAAGTTTAGGTCTTTTTATTTTTTGTTTTTTTAGGTTTTATTTAGTTTAGGTTTTGGTTTTTAGGTTTTTAAGGTTTGATTTAGAGTTTAAGGTGTTAGGGTTAGGGTTTAGCATTTAGGGTTTAGTGTTTAGGCTTTAAGGTTTAGGGTATTTATGGTTTAGGGTTTGGGGTTTAGGTTTAGCTTAATGTTTGGGGTAAGTTTAGGGTTTGGGGTTTTAGGTTTAGGGTTTAAGCTAGGGTTTAGTGTTAGTTTAGTTTTGTTTTAGTTTTGGTTTAGGTTTGGGTTTAGGTTTAGGTTTTGGGTTGGTTTATAGCTTAGTGTTTAGTTTAAGATTTAGGTTTTACATTTTAGGGTTTAGGTTAGTTTAGGGATTTGGGTTTTAGGTTTAGTTGGCGTTTAGGTTTAAGTATTAGTGTTTAGTGTATAAGTTTAGTTTAGAGTTTAGGGTTTAAGGATTAAGTTTAGGGTTAGGGTTTAGGTTTTAGGGTTTAGGGTTTAGGATTTTAGGGTTTTGGGTTTAGGTTTAGGGTTTAGGGTTTAAGGTTTTTATGATTTAGGGTTTAGGTTTAGGGTTTAGGGTAGTAGGTTTAAGGTTTAGAGTTTATGGTTTAGGGTTAGTTTTAGGGTTTTGGGTTTAGGGTTAAGGTTTTTTTTATTTATTTTATTTACTTTTTTAAAATTAAGTAAACTAGTAGGCTTAGGTTTATTTAGTTTAGTTTCTATTTATTTTAGTTAATTTTATTTTCTATTTTGATTTAGGTTTATTTTTATTTTTATTTAGTTTAATTTATTTATTTTAGTTTACGCATTTTATTTTAGTTTCTTTTTTGTTTATGTTTAGGTTTAGGTTTATTTTTTTAGTTTAATTTTATTTTTATTTTGTTTTTTAGGTTTAGGTTTTATTATTTAATTTTAGGTTTAGGTTTAGGTTTTATTTTAGGTTTATTTTAGGTTTTATTTTTTAGTTTAGGTTTGATTTATTATTAGTTTTTTATTTATTTAGTTTAGGTTTAGGTTTAGGTTTAGTTTATTTTGGTTTACTTTATTTTTTATATTATTTTAGGTTTCTCTTTTAGTTTAAGGTTTATTTTATTTATTTATTTTAAGATTTATTTTTTAGGTTTATTTTTTTATATAGTTTTAAATTTATTTAATTCTAAGTTTATTTTATTTTTATTTTAAGATTAGTTTTTATTTTATTTAAGTTTTTTTAATTTAGTTTAGGTTTTTACTTATTTTTTTAGCTTAGTTTTTATTTTTTATTGAATTTTTTAAAGTTTAGGTTTTGGTTTTAGTTTATGATCTTATGTTATTTTATATTTTTATTTTATTTTGGTTTAAGTTTTTTTATTTATTTTATTTTTATCTTTTATTTAGTTTAGGTTTAGGTTTTCAGCTTTTTTGGGTTTAGGGTTTAGGGTTTAGGTTTTTTTTTTAGGTTTAGCGTTTAGGGTTTAAGTTTTAGGGTTTAGGGTTTAGGGTTTAAGGTTTAGGATTTTTAGGGTTTAGGGTTTAGTTTTAGGTTTAAGGTTCAGGTTTTAGTTTAAAGTTTAGGATTTTGGGTTTAGGGTGAGGCTTTTATTTTAGTTCATTTTTTAGGTTTATCTTTAGGTTAATGTTTATTTTTTTAGTTTTATTTTATTTTTACTTTATTTTATAGGTTTAGTTTTAATTTTTTTTAGGTTTAGGTTTATGTTTTTATTTTTTATTTTTTAAGGTTTAGCTTTTAGGTTTTTATTTTAGGTTTTATTTTGTAGTTTAGGTTTAAGTTTATTTTTTGTTTATTTTATTTTATTTTGTTTAGGGTCTAAGTTTAGTTTATTTTATGTTTAAGTTTAGGTTTTATTTATTTTAGTTTAGGTTTAGGTTTATTTTATTTTGTTTATTTTATTTTTTATTTTAGGTTTATTTTTTTTTCTTTTTAGTTTAGTGTTTAGGTTTTATTTTTTATTTATTTTGGTTTTTTATTTTAAGGTTTATGTTTTTATTTAGTTTTTATTTTATTTTATTTTAGGTATAATTATTTTTTGCGGTTAGTTTTATTTTATTTAGGTTATTTATTCTAAGGTTTATTTTATTTTTTATTTGAGTTTAGGTTTTCATTTACTTTATTTTAGTATATTTTTATTAGTTTATTTTATTTTATTTTTAGGTTTAGCTTTAGGTTTTAGTTTAGATTTTTACTTTATTTTATTTTTAATTTAATTTTATTTTTTTATTATATTTAGGTTTAGATTTTTTATTTTTCTTATTTTCAGGATTTATTTAGTTTAGGCTTAGGTTTTCTAGTTTTTAGGGTTTAGGGTTTAGGGTTTAGGGTTTTAAGATTTATGGTTAGGATTTAGGGTTTAAGATTTAGTGTTTAGTGTTTTTTTAGGGTTTAACGTTTAGGGTTTAAGGTTTAGGATTTTAGGGATTAAGGTTTAGGGTTTAGGGTTTAGGGTTTATGGTTTAGGGTTGTAGGTTTAGGGTTTAGAGTTTAGGGTTTATGATTAATTTTAGGGTTTACGATTTAGGTTTAGGGGTTTTTTATTTTATTTTTTATTTTTTATTTTTTATTTTTTTAAATTATAAAGTAGGTTTACGTTTATTTAGTTTATTTTTTTATCTATTTTAGTTTAATTTATTTTTTATTTAGGTTTATTTTTATTTTTAATCAGTTTTCTTATTTATTTTTGGTTTATTTATTTTAGTTTAGGTTTTTTATTTTAGTTTATTTTTTAGGTTTAGGTTTTTTTTAGTTTAGTTTTATCTTTATTTTATTTTTTAGGTTTAGGTTTTATTTTTTATTTTTAGGTTTAGGTTTTGTTTTATTTTATTTTTATAGGTTTAGGTTTTTGGTTTTTATTCTAGGTTTATTTCTAGGTTTTATTTTTTAGTTTAGGTTTAAGTTTTTATTAGGTTTTTATTTTATTATATTTTAGGTTTATCTTATTTTTTTTAGGATTAGTTTTTATTTTATTTTGGCTTTTATTTTGTTTAGTTTAGTTTAGGTTTTATTTATTTTATTTTTGTTTAGTTTTTATTTTTTATTTTTTTATTTTTTTAGGTTTAGGATTAGGTTTAAGTTTATGTATTTATTTTATTTTATTTTGGTTTAGTTTTCTTTATTTATTTATTTTTAGGTTTAATCTAGTTTAGGTTTAGGTTTTTAGCTTTTAGGGTTTAGGGTTTAAGGTTTAAGGTTTACTGTTTAGGGTTAATTTAGGGTTTAGGATTTAGCGTTTAGGGTTTAGGGTTTGGGGTTCAGGGTTTAGGGTTAAGGATTACGGGTTTTTTATTTTATTTTTCATTTTATTTTTTTTAATTCTTTTAAATTAAGTAGATTGGTTGGTTTAAGTTTATTTAGTTTATCTAGTTTATTTTTAATTTATTTTATTTTACTTTATTTTTCATTTTTATTTAGGTTTATTTTTATTTTTATTTAGTTTAGTTTATTTATGTTAGGTTTATTTATTTGGTTTAGGTTTTAATTTTAGTTTATTTTTTTGGTTTAGGTTTATGTTTATTTTTTAGTTTAGTTTTTTTTTATTTTATTTTTTAGGTTTAAGTTTTATTTTTTATTTTTAGGTTTATGTTTAGGTTTTTATTTTATTTTTTTGGTTTATTTTTTGGTTTTATTTATTGGCATAGATTTAGGTTTATTTTAAGTTTATTTTATTTAGTTTTTGGTTTAAGTATAGTTTATTTTTGGTTTAGGTTTAGGTTTTATTTATTATAGTTTAGTTTATTTTAGTATAGGTTTAGGTTTATTTTATTTTGTTGATTTTGGGTTTATGGTTTTTTTTAGTTTATGGTTTATTTTTTGTTTTTTATTTATTTTTAGTTTTATTTTTTAGGTTTTGGTTTTTATTTAGTTTTTAATTTTTTAAGTTCCTTTTCTCTATATTTTATGTTTAGTTTTTATTTAATTTAGGGTTTTAATTCTTAGGTTTATTTTATTTTTTTGTTATGTTTAGGTTTTTATTTATTTTATTTTAATATAGTTTTTATTTTTTATTTTATTTTATTTTTCAGTTTATGTTTAGGTTTAAGTTTAGGCTTGGGTTTTATTTTGTTTTATTTAGGTTTAAGTTTTTTTCTATTTTATTTTTAGGTTTTTTTTAGTTTAGGTTTTTATGTTTTAGGATTCAGAGTTTTGGGTTTAGGGTTTAGGGTTTAGTGTTTAGGGTTTAGGGTTTAGGATTTAGTCATAGGTTTTAGGTTTAGGGTTTAGGGATTTAGGGTTTAGGATTTAGGGTTTAGGGTTTTAGGGTTTAGTTTAGGATTTAGGGTTTATTGTAGGTTTAAGGCCTAGTATTAGCTCTTTGTATTCAGAGGCTCAGGGCTCATTAGGGTTAGGGTTTTGACAGGTTGTGGTTTTTTTTTTTATTTTTTTAATTATTTATTTTATTTTTATATTTTTATCTTTTTAATTTCTAGATCTTTTAGGGTTTATTTAGATTTATTTATTTATCTTTATTTTATTTATTTTATTATTTATTTATTTTATTTTAGTTTTATTTAGGTTCATTTTTCTTTTATTTAGTTTAGTTTATTTATTTTAGGTTTATTTATTTTAGTTTAGGTTTTTATTTGTTTATTTTTTGTTTGATTGAGGTCAGGAAGCCACGATGATATCCAGTTCATAAAATTGGTTATGTCGTTCAAACATCAAAACTACTAAATGAGACTATTTTCACTAATTTGAAGTAATTGTAAATGTTGAATGATGAAGTGATGCACAAATTCAAATACACTAGATGTCATCAAAATTAGCCCAAATGACCTCCAATCAATGCCTCATTGCATTCGTAACATCAAAACTATTCGAATATTCTTTCACAACCTGATGATCAATCGATCAAGCAATCAAGTCATCAACATGATTACACGTATATCGAAGTCAGGAGGTACCGACATAAACCACCACTATAATAACCACCACCACCACCTTCGCCTCTACCGTAAGATCTAGACTGAGCCTGGTTGATGGTGATATTCTTGTTGTCATACTCCCATCCAGGGCTTGGTTTATCAAGTTTTATGGTTTAGGTTCATTTTACTTTATTTAGTTACTTTAGGTTTAGGTTTAGGCATGGTGTTTAAGGTTTAGGGTTTAGGGTTAAGGTTTAGGGTTTAGGGTTTAGGTTTTGTGGTTTAGGGTTTTAGGGTTTATGCTTTAGGGTTTAAAATTTAGGTCTGGTTCAAGGTTTGGTTTAGGATTTCAGGGTTGTAGTTTAGGTTTAGGGTTTGTGGGTTTAGGGTTTAAGATTTAGGATTTAGGTTTGGTTTTAATTTTTTAAATTAAGTAAACCGATAGTTTTAGGTTTATTTAGTATAATTAGTTTATTTTATTTATTTTAGTTTATTTTGTTTTTATTTTTTTAGGTTTATATTTTATTTTGATTTAATTTAGTTTATTTATTTCAAGTTTATTTATCTTAGTTTAGGTTTTTATTTTAGTTTTTTTTTTAGGTTTAGTTTATTTTATGAGTTTTATTTTTATTTTACTTTTAAGTTTAGGTTTTATTTTTATTTTTATTTTAGGTTTAGTTTATTTTTATTTTATTTTTATGTTTAGGTTATCAGTTTTATTTTAGGTTTATTTTATGTTTAGAATTTTTTGATAATTTTATTTTATTTAGTTTATATAGTTTAGGTTTAGTTTATTTGAGGTTTAGGTTTAGTTTTATTTATTTTAGTTTAGTTTATTTTAGTTTAGGTTTAGGTTATTTTATTTTGTTTATTTTATTTTTATTTTAATTTAGGTTTTAGTTAAAGGTTTATGCTTTATTTTTATTTACTTTAGGTTTTTTTTTTAGGTTTTTTTTTTGTTTAGGTTTTTATTTAGTTTTTATTTTATTTTTTTAGGTTTAAGGTTTAGTTTTAGGGTTTAGGGTTTAGGATTTAGTGTTTAGGTTTGTTTTTTTAGGTTTTTATAAATTAATAAGTTTAGTTTATTTAGTTTATTTAGTTTATTTTATATTTTTTTTAGGTTTATATTTTATTTTTTTGTTTAGTTTATTTATTTTTTATTTTATTTATTTTAGTTTTGGTTTATTTTAGTTTATTTTATTTAGGTTTAGATTTATGTTTATTTTTTTAGTTTTATTTTTATTATATTTTAGGTTTAGGTTTTATTTTAATTTTCATTTGGTTTAGGTTTTATTTAATTTTTAGGTTTAGGTTTTAGGTTTTGATTTTTTTAATTTTTTTATTTTGTTTAGGTTTTATTATTTTTAGTTTATTTTATTTTATTTAGTCTAAGGTTTAGGTTTAGTTTATTTTAGCATTTGTAGGTTTTTATTTTAGTTTAGGTTTAAGTTTATTTTATTTTATTATTTTATTTTAATTTTAGGTTTAAGTCTTACAAGTAAATTAATGGAATTAGTAGATAGTATGGTTCATAGAATAACAAATATTTTATGTGTTCAAGAAACTAAATGGGTTGGGGAGAAGTCCAAGGAGATTGATAGTTTAGGTTTTAAACTTTGGTATTAGAAAGTCAACTAGAAATGTGGTGTGATTATAGATAAAAGTTTGAAGGATAATGTTATAAATATTAATAAATGTGGAGATAAAATTATAGCAAAGATTATTGTTGATACTAAGATTCTTAATGTTATAAGTGTTTATGCTTTAAGTAGTTTGGATGTAAGCTCAAAAAAAAGTTTGGAATGAATTAGAGGATTAATACAAAAGATACCTCTTGAAGAAAAAGTATTTATTGGAGGAGATTTAAATGGACATGTTGGTAGAGTGGTAGAAGATTTTAAAAGTATTCATGGTGGTTATGGATTTGGAGTGACTAATGAAGAAGGTAGAACTATATTAGATTTTGCTTTAGCTTATGATTTTGTAGTTGCTAATATTTTACTTAAGAAAAGAGATGAACATGTTATTACATATAAAAATGGATCTGGTAAAATACAAATTGATTATTTTCTGATAAGAAAAATAGATCGTTTAGATTGTAAAGATTGTAAGGTCATTCCAAGTGACAATTCAAGTACCCAACATCGATTGTTAGTTTTAGATTTTAATATGAAAGATTTTAAGAGGAAAAAAATCAAATTGTGGTCTTAGGATTAGATGGGGAAACTTAAAGAACACAAATAAAAATATTTTAAGAGCAAGCTACAAGAGCTTAGAATTTGGGATGTTCATAGGGAAGCTAATGTTATGTGAAAAAAAGTAGCAAGTAAAATTAAGCAAGTTGCTAAAAAAGTGCTTGGAGAATCAAAAGGAAAAGCTTCTTTTAATAAAAATATTTGGTGGCAGAGTCAGAGTTTGCAAGAAAATATAAGAAATAAGAAGCATTATTATAAAATTTGGTTTAGATGTAAAAACTTGGAGAATTTGGAAAGATATAAAGTGGCTTGTAGAGATTCTAAGAAAGCAATATATGATGCAAAAAATTTAGCTTTTAGTGATTTCTACAATAGATTAGATACCAAAGAAGGTAAAAGAGTATGTATAGTTAGCCAACCAAAGAGATAGGAAAAGTAAAGACCTAGTTCAAGTGAGGTGTATTAAGGATGAAAATAATAAAGTGCTTTTCTGAAAAGGATATTGAAAATAGGTGGATGAGATATTTTGAAAAACTTTTCAATGAAGGATCTCAAAGTACAATTGATTTTAGCAGTCTTAATACCCTAAACAAAACTAGAGAATTTTTTTTATAATCATATTAGTAAATCTGAAGTTAGAGAAGCTTTAAAGAAAATGAAATGTGAAAAATAGTAGTGATGATATTCTAGAAGTGGAAATGTATAGAGATCAAGGAATTTCTTGGCTTACAAATTTTTTAATGTTATTTTAAAGACTAAAGAGATGAGAGTGGAGGAAGAGTTTGTTGGTTCCCATATTTAAGAATAAAGGTGATGCACAATGTGCAAATTAAAGAGGAATTAAGTTAATGTGTCATACATTAAAATTATGGGAGAGAGTAATGAGAGGTTAAAATGTGATACAAAAGTTTCACAATCTTGGTTTAAAGTAGATTTACTATGGATGCTATGCATTTGTTAAGAGGTTTGATGAAGAAGTATAGAGAAAGTAAAGAGGATCTACATATGATATTTATTGATTTAGAGAAATATTTTAATGAAGTTTCAAGAGATGTTCTTTGGAGAGTTCTAGAATAAAAAGGAGTTAATATTGGCTATATTCAAGTCATTAAGGATATGTATACTAGATCTATTATTTGTGTCCAAACACAAGGAAGACTGATAAAATATTTTTGTATTTCAGTTGGATTACATCCAGGATCAACTTTAAGTCCTAATCTTTTTACTTTAGTTATCAATGTTCTTACTAGGCATTTACAGGAAGATGTAACTTGGTATATGCTTTTGTCGATGACATTCTTCTTGTTGATAAACTAGAGAGGAGTCCAAGAGAAACTTAAATTATGGAGGTCAACATTAGAGTCTAAAGGTTTTCATTTAAGTAGATCTAAAATTGAATATATAGAGTGTAATTTTAGTTGTATATAGTGGTAGTGTTGTGACATTAGTTAACAAGTCATTAATAAGAGTGAGTATTATATTTAGTTCTATTGTTCAAAATGATGGTGACATAGATGAAGATGTTATTAGTAGAATTCAAGTTAGATGGTTGAAGTTGAGGATGGCATTTGGCCTGTTGTGTGATAGAAAAGTTCCACTTAAACTTAAGGGAAAATTTTATAAGATGGTGATAAGACCTGCAATGACTTATGGTGCATAATGTTGGCCAATAAAAGAGAAGCATAAGACTAAGTTAAGTGAGAGATGAGGATGCTTGTGGATGAGTGGCTTTACTCTTAAAGATAAAATGTGAAATGAGTATGTTAAAAAGTTGAGTAGCTCAGTGGATAAGATTAGAGAGAGTTGCCTTAGATGGTTCTCCACATAAAGCATTGTCCATCAATGAGAGTGATTAGATTTTCCTTGTGTTAAGAAAGGTAGAGGTAGGCCTAAAAGACTTGGTTAAGATGTATAAACAAAGACCTTAGTATACTTGAATTAAATGAGAATTTGAAACATAATAGACAAAAATGAGACAAAGGATTCATAAAAGTGGATAAAGGCTTTGTTATTGTTGTTATTTTATTTTAGGTTTAGGTTTTTTTATTTTAGGTTTATCTTTATTTTTTTTTTACTTTTATTATTTAAGGTTTACTTTTAGGTTTAAGTTTTATTTTATTTTATTTTAGTTTTAGTTTTAGGGTTTAGGGTTTACATAGATTCTTTTTAAAGTTAAGAAACCAAGGTTTAGGTTTATTTAGTTTATTTATCTTTTATTTAGGTTTAAATTATTTAGTTTACTTTTATTTATTTTATGTTTATTTATTTTGGTTTATGTTTTTTATTTTAGTTTATTCTTGTTTAGGTTTAGTTTAGGTTATTTTTTTTATTTTATTTTTTTATTTTATTTTTTAGTTTTGGATTTATAATTTTTATGTTTAGGTTTATGTTTTAATTTTATTTTTAGTTTAGGTTTTGTTTTATTTTAGGTTTATTTTTAGGTTTTATTTTTAGTTTATGTTTAGGTTTATTTTATATTTTATTTTATTTAGTTTTTTATTTAGTTTATTTTAGGTTTAGGTGTTTTATTTTTTACTTTAGTTTATTTTAGTTTAGGTTTAGATTTATTTTATTTTATTTTTTTAGGTTTTTATTTAGTAGGTTTTATTTTTAATTTTTTATGTTTATTTATTTTATCTTTAGTTTAGAATTATTTAGCTCACAATTTATTTTAAGGTTAATATTTATTAGGGTTTTTGGGGTTTTAGGGTATTTTAGAGTTTAGTATTTTAGATTAGGGTTTATTTTAAATTAAGTAATAGGTTTAGGTTTATTTATTTATTTATTTATTTATTTTACTTTATTTTATTTTTTTATTTTTTAGGTTTATTTTATTTTATTTATTTTAGTTTATTAATTTAGATTTTTTTATTTTAGTTTAAGTTTTTTTATTTTAGTTTACTTTTAGGTTTAGGTTTAGTTTATGTTTATTTTCTAGTTTAGTTTTATATTTATTTTATTTTGTATGTTTAGTATTTTCTTTTTTTTTTAGGTTTAGGTTTAGATTTTTATTCCATTTTTTTAAGTTTAGGTATTTTTATTTTATTTTAGTTTTATTTTATTTTTATTTTTCCCTTTAGATTTTATTTTATTTAGGTTTTCTATTTTTTTATTTTATTTTATTTTAATTTAGTTTAAGATTTTATTTAATTTATTTTAATTTAGTTTTTTATTTTATTATTTTGGTTTAAGTTTATTTAAGTTTTATTTATTTATTTTTAGGTTTAGGTTTAGGTCTATGTTTATTTTTTTAGTTTAGTTTTATTTTTATTTTATTTTTATGTTTAGGTTTTATTTTTAATTGTAGTTTTAAATTGAGGTTTTATTATATTTTAGGTTTAGGTTTAGGGTTTATATTTTAGGTTTATTTTAGGTTTTATTTTTAGTTTATGTTTAAGTTTTTTTAATTTTATTTTATTTTGTTTAAAGTTTAGGTTTAGTTTATTTTAGCTTTAGTTTTGTTTATTTTAGTTTAGTTTATTTATTTTAGGATTAGTTTATTTTATTTTATTTATTTGATTATTTTGGTTTAGGTTTTTTTTTTAGTTTGGGTATGTTTTATTTTTTATTTAATTTAGGTTTATTTATAGGTTTGTTTTTTAGTTTAAGTTTTATTTATTTTTTTATTTAATTTAATTTTATTTTTAGGGTTTTTTTAAGGTTTAGTTCAATGTTTAGTTTTTTTAGTTAGGTTTTTTAATTAAGTAAACTAGTTTAGTTTATTTAGTTTATTTTATATTTTATTTAAGTTTATATTTTATTTTATTTAGTTTATTTATTTATTTTGTTTAGAATTTTATTATAGTTTATTTAGGATTAGGTTTTGGTTTATGTTTATTTTTAGTTTAGTTTGGTTTTTATTTTATTTTTTTGGTTTAGTTTTCTAATTTTGGTTTAGTTTAGGTTTTTATTTTATTTTTAGGTTTAGATTTTGGTTTTATTTTAGGTTTATTTAAGTTTTATTTTTTAATTTAGGTTTTAGTTTATTTTAGTTTATTTTATTTTATTTAGTTGAAGGTTTAGGTTTATTTTAGTTTAGGTTTATTTTATTTTAGTTTAGTTTATTTAGTTTAGATTTTGGTTTATTTTATTTTTTTTATTTAAGTTTTTTTTTATTTAAGATTTAGGTTTTATATTTTAGGTTAATTATTTGTGTTTATATTTATTTTGTTTTTGGTTTATTTTATTTAGGGTTTATAGTTTAGGATATTTAGGGTTATAGTTTGGTTATTTAGGTTTAGTTTTTTTAGTTTTAGTAGGTTTAGGATTTATGATTTTTTAAATTAAGTAAGCTAGGTTTAGTTTATTTAATTTATTTAGTTTATTTTATTTTATTTTATATTTATTTATAATTCTCTATTTTGTTTTTTGTTCCAAGTGTTATTATGCTAAAAAAGAGTTAACTTTGATAGATAGTGGGTAAATAAAAGGGTCAATAGAGCCATACAATCAATTGTCTTTCTAAATGAGAGAAGAACTTGAATGAATACCCCAAGATATTAAGGGTTCAATAACTTTTAATGGATAAAGTTCCAAACCGGAGAGTCACCAACTTTATAAGCACAAATAAGAGTGTTTACCATGGCAATTTTTTCATCATTTAATTAGCCCAAAGGCTACCATTCTTTTTATAGAGTTTATGAGAAGACAATAATAACTTCACAATTGGTTTGCAACCAAGACCACCTTCACCCAAGGGACCACAACATTTACACTAGAAGTCCAATGCATTCTTTTAGTTTATTGATCCACAAAAATATTTATTAAGCAAGTTTAAGAGTAGAATTAGTGGGGATAATAGTTTGAATCAAATAAAGAGGCATTGAATTGAGAGTGCTTTTAAGAATAGTGAGCGCCACCAAAGGAAAGTAAATGAAATTTAGAAATTTTATTTAAAACTTTTGAATTAAGTCATCAAAAAAATGGGATCATTTGGACCTTTAGAGGAGCATTACTAAAGAGGAAGGTGTTGATATTAAAGTTAGTCATATGTTGGATTTGATTAATTTTATTATTGCTTATGCTTGAAGAAGTAATAAAATAACTTTTGTTATCATTGATAGATAGACCACTTTCTCTACCAAATTTATTTTAAAAAATCTTGAGATTCTTGATATGATGAATAGAAGCATTGCAAAAAATAATGAAATCATCTATAATGCTTAAATGAGAAATAGGAAGACCACCAAGAGTTCTATAATACATTCTAGTTGTTTAAGAATATATTTTGATGCTCCTAGATAAGTACTCATCAATATAAATAATGGAGATAGAAGATCCCTTGTCTTAACCATGGGAAGAAGGAAAGAAGCCCAAGGCATCCCCATTATGCAAAATAGAAAACCAAGGACTATTAATACAATTTTAATACAACAACAACAGTTAATCCCACTAGTAAACATGAATTTGTCTCCATTGTGTCTTATTATGTGTCAAATTCTATTTAAATCAAGTATACTAAGATCATTTTTTATACATCTTAACCAAGTCTTTTTAGGTCTATACCTTTATTAACATAAAAATCTAATGCATCTACTTAATGACAAGGTACGCTTTATGTGGCCAAACCATCTAAGGTGACTCTCCTAATCTTATCTACCAGGGAGCTACTAACCTTTTCAAATAAATTTTATTCTATCTCTAAGAGTAACCACTCATCCACTTAAGCATCCTCATCTGTGAACTTAACTAGTCTTATGCTTCTTTATTGGCCAACATTCGCACTAGTCATGTGTCTTACCCCATCTTATATTTTTTTTTAAGAAACATTTCACACATAATAGGCATACATTCCTCCACTTCAACCATCCAACTTGAATTCTACTAATAACATTCCATCTATTTCACCATCATTTTGGACAATAGAGCAAATATCTAAAATGCTCACTTATTAATGACTTGTTCACCAAATGTCACAACACTACCTTGAACTTCTACAACTAAAATTACAATATATTCATTTATCTACTTAAATGAAAACCTTGATTCTGGAGTTGACCTCCATAATAAGTTGACTCTCAGTCTTATCAATAAGAAGAATGTCATCAAAAAAAGTATACACCAAGGTATCATCTTCTTGTAAATGAGTAAGAACATCCATAACTAAAGTAAAAAGATAAGGGCTTAAAGTTGATCCTTGATGTAATCCATAAATAGGAAAATATTTTGTCAATCCTTCTTGTGTTTGGACACAAGTAACAAGACAGTATACATATCAATGACTTGAATATAACCAATATTAACTCCTTTCTATTCTAGAACTCTCAAAAGAACATCTCTTGAAACTTTATCAAGCTTTCTAAATCAATAAATATCATATGTAGATCCTCCTTACTTTCTATGCTTCTCCATCAAACCCCTTAAAAAAAATGTATAGCATCCATAGAGATCTATATGAAACCAAATTGATTGTGAGAAACTTATCACATAGAACCTATGCTAAATTACTCTCCCATAATTTTAATGTATGATATTAACTTAATTCCTCTATAATTTGTACACTTGTGCATCACCTTTATTCTTAAAGGAACCAACATACTCTTTCTCCACTCATCCCATAGGTTATGATGTGATACATTTATTAATACAATATTTAATAAGAAAGATATATTTATTAGTAAACCCAAATAAATTAAAATATGGATAAGGAAATCCCAAGATATATTGTCAAAAGATTTGGTAATATCTAATTTGAACAAAATGTTGCCACCTCTAGTCTTAGTATCTAAATCATGAATTAAATGGATAGCAAGCAGAATATTATCAGAAATAGATCTACCTCTAACAAAACCAATTTTTTTAGAGAGATAATCCTATGAAGTAAAGGACCGAGCCTGTTGGTTAGAAATTTGGAAATCAGCTTATTGAAGAAGGTAACAAGACTAATAGGTCTAAAATCACTCCAATAGTCTGGATTATCTTTCTTAGGCATGAGAAGAATAAAAGTGCCAAAAAATATCTAGGAAAAGGATTACCATTAGAAAAATCAACCATTGCCTCAATCAAATCATTTTTAATAATAGACCAGCATTTTTAAAAAAATTAGGTAGTGAAACCTCCCACTGACAAAATCTATGTTCATGCTATTATAAACTTTAAAAATTTCCTATTCATTAGGAACAATAGTAAGCAAATCATTGTCATTATTAGTTATAATAGAATGAATCAAGTGAGATTTAGAGATAACTTCATAAGAGCAACTCTTATTAAGTTTCTAAAGCATTTAATGGTCAAATCCTTAATATCATTATTCTGTAATCCATTCTCCATTGTCATCATTAATTTTTTTGAATATTATTTAAAGCTCTCTTTTTATTAACTAAAGCATGGAAATATCTAGTATTTCTATCACCATCCATAATATGTTTGCTAGTAGCATTTTGCCACCAATAATTCTCTTCCATATTTTAAAAATTAATAAGTTTACCTTTCACCCCATTCAAGCCCTAAATCTTAGTAAGATCGGACCTAATAGAGACTTCAAGATCACAAACCAATTTTTCCATTTCTTTGATATTAGCAAAATGGTTTTTAAAATAATGCTTGTTCCACCAACCCATATTTTGTTTAAGTCTTTTAAGCTTAAACCAATCATCCCTGTAATCGAATTGTTAGGATGTAAGGGAGCTTTCCAATTGTTAGCCATGGCATTAAGGAAATCAATATGTTGAATCCACATGTTCTGAAATCTAAAATGAGAGAATTTTTTTAATCGTTTAGAGTTATCTTTAATAGAAACCAAAAGGAGCATGATCCAATAAGGTTCGCTTAAATGATCGATGGAAGTAATAAGCCATTGAGTAATTCAATGAGTATTAAAAGAATCTGGTCCATCCTTTGCCAAAGTCTGAGTTTTGCTAAGTAAAATTTGAACCCTTAAAGCCAATGTCAATCTAATTAAAATGAGGGATCATATTGGAAAATTCTTCCATGGAATGAATGTTAAGATAGTAACCACCGCTTCATTTAGAAGAGAATAAAATAGTGTTGAAATCCCTACCAACAAACCAACATTTATTAACAGAGGTAGCCAAATTCCTTAAATTTTCCTAAAGAAAATTTCTAGCCGATATATTACAAGATGCATAGAAAGAGCCCAATGCAAAATAGTCACCATAAGATATTTGAGCATTGACAACTTGTTGGAAATCATCGAATAGAAACCTCACAAAATTATTCCAAAACACCAAGTTTTATTACTAACATTAGATAAAATTTATTGAAACTGATCATTCTATCAACATGGTTAATTTTGTTTGCATGAATAAAAGGCTCCAAAATAATAAGTAAAGAAATATTATCAATACGATAAAAGTTTCTAATATGGTTACAAATAGAGAGGGGTACCGATCCCTCTAACATTCTAAATAAGAAAATTAAACATAAAGAAATAAAAAAGGGTTTAAGAAAAGGTTAATTTAGGGAGGAGAGGTTGTAGATCTAGTGTTTTGGACAATTTGGGAGGGAATTTTTAACATTTGTTTTCTTTTAGCATGATAAGTTTGGAAACCATTTCCTTTTCCCATAGAATCATCATCGAGAAAGATTTAGCAACATTAGTCATATATTTAGGGAAGTCTCAGTATAGAAGTGAGTTCTCCTTCTTCCAAACCATTAGAATTCATTAAAGGCAATTGAGCATTGGGTATAGGAAGCGAGGGAGGTGAAACAAATTTATTAAGAAGGCAAGTGTGAACATTTTAGCCCTTTTTCTTTGATACCCAGCTTATTAAACAAAACCAAATCTTTTTGAGGATTTAAATCATCTTGAACTAAAGTAAAGTCAGGTTTTTAAAATTGAATATCATGAGAAACCAAAGCCATATTCTCCATTGAATTCAAATGATGCATAACATTGATATCATCATTAATATTTTCAATTAAAGCTTCATTTTTGTCAATCAAAATTGGTAAGGATGTGAGGATCGACTCAGAGGAAAAAATCATCATTCAAAAGTTTAGAGAAATTATTATTTTCCACATTAGAAACCTTCAATTGCATAAAAGAAATAAGAGGTAAAATAGCCTTATTAGGAACTTTCAATGAATCCTTTTTTTCTGAATTAACTTTTTGATATTTAACAGTGGTTGGCCTAGGGTTAGGAACAATAGTTTCCTTAGCATGAATTTTCTTTTTTAGGTGAGCATGTAGAATGAAACATTCAAAATTATCATGTCGTTGGATTTTACAATGAGAATAAATGATAGAAAAATTTTCAAAGTCAACTTTTAGCATATAACCATAATTTTCAAATCCCAATAGATTTCTTTGAGGTGTTTCGGTAATGTCCAATTCAACAAGGATTCTAGAATAGAACTCAAGATTTCATAATCGATCAATTTGGAATGGCCGACCAAATAAAGCACCTATAGTAAAAAGGAACTGATGATTAACGAAATGAATTTACATATTGGGGAGAGAAATCCAAACCATAATTATTGGCGATTCTTCCCTAATATCAAATAGTGGAGTCCATTTCAGCAACCTCATTTGGCAATTGAAAAAAAAATAAGAACGATGAGCAATAATATGCGAGTAATCCAAATCATTTGTTAACTGAATCAAAATGTGGTGTGGATTAATTAAACCAATCAGAAAAGCACTTGAAAGTTTCAGACTATGAAAGAAAGAGCGAATATTTTCTAGATTTAGCCTACAAAGCATAAACTTTCCAACTAAAGTGAATTCAAATGGCTTAGCAAGGTTTTCCATAATTAGATCAGAGCACAGAACCACAAGAAAAAAGAAGTTGAAATAAGTTTCAGGGACTCACCTGAATAGCTATCCTAACTGGTGAGGACATCTTTGAATGATGTCAAAGTAGACAAAGCCAGGGTAGTTGATTCCCTACTAGGATCCATTGGACCCATCAGTTTCACTCATGGAATCATCAGGGAAGACATCAGGCCATGACATCACTCCAAGTAAAATATGAAAGTGGCCATCAATTCTAGAAAGAATCCAGTGAGAATCACACCAAACAACTATCAAGTAGTGACCAAAATGCCAAAAATGAGAGGGGAAAAGGGGAATCGCCAGAGCATGAGGTCGATGGCTCGGGAGGCGAGTGGGTTTTGGTGGTGTGTACAAAAGGGCAGGGATGTAGTCAACGTGAACTGATGTCTCATGCTTAATAAGATTTAGGTTTAGGTTTAGTTTTATTAGGTTTTAGGGTTTAGGTTTATTTTTAGTTTACTTTAGGAAAGGATTTAGGGTTTAGGTTTTAGGGTTTATGCTTTAGTGTTTAGGGTTTAGGGTTAGGTTTTGGTTTTGGGTTTAGGTTTAGAGTAGGGTTTGGGTGGTTTAGGTTTTGGTTTGTGGTTTAGTTTAGGGTTTAGGGTTGTAGGTTTAGTGTAGTAGGTTTAGGTTTAAGAGTTTAGGGTTAATTTTAGGGTTTAGGGTTTAGGATTTAGGGTTTAGGTTTTATGTTTAGGGTTTAGGTTTAAGTTTAGGGCTTAGGGTTTTTGGTATTTTTTTAACAAGAGAACAAATTTAGATTCAACATTTCTTCTTTTTGATTTCATCAATCAAGTAACACACATGTTTTGTAAGACACAAGCAACAACATAGATCAAGAATGAGCACATAGAGCAAATCAAAACCTAGATAACTAGAACCATCTCTACTATAAAGACATAATTCAAAGATATCGACGGGTTTCTTAGTTTCTCTAATTCTCATCAAAACCACCCCAACCTCTCGAGTAGTTGGATCCACCATCATATCCATGATCTCTCCCTCCCACCACCACAACTGTAACCTCCATCACTCCTCCCACCTCCATTACCACCACTGCTCCCACTACCACCTCCATATACACTAGCACCTCTAGATCCCCCACCACCACTACAATAATTGCTGACTATGCCTTCAGATCATCACCGATCTAGACCGAGCAGTTCATGGTGTATTCTACTGTTTCGCCCATTCTGGGTTTAAGTTTATTAGAGTGGCTTAGTTAATTTTTTAATTTATCTAGTTTCTTTAGGTTTAAGTTTAGGGTTTAGGGTTTAGGGTTTATGGTTTAAGGTTTAGTTTAGGGTTTAGGATTTGGATTTTTTTAGATTGGGTTTGTGCTTTATACATGGTTTAGGTTTTGGGTTTAGGTTTAGGTTTAGGTTTAGGTTTTAGGTTTAGGGTTTAGGGTAGGTTTAGGTTATTTTAGGGTAGGGTTTAAATTGTTTAAAAAGCAAAATTAGTAAGTTTAAGTTTATTTTACTTTATGATTTAGTGATTTGGAGGTTTTTAGGGTTAGGAGTTTAGGGATGATTTGCTTTGGGTAATGTAGGTGCAGGTTTAAGTAGGGTTTAGGTTAGTTTAAGGTTTAGTATTTTGTTTATTTTATTTTAAGGATTTAGATTTGGGTTGGGGTTTGGTGTTGGGCAGGATCATGGTTTAGGGTTTAGATAAGTAGGGTTTAGGGTTGTTTTTTTATGGTAGGTTAAGGTAGTTTAGGATTTTTTTAAGGTTTAGGTAGGGTTTAGGTTTTAGTTTAGGTTTATTTTAAATCAAGTAAACTGGTATGTTTAGGTTCTTTAGTTTATTTAGTTTATTTTTTATTTATTTTAGTTTATTTTAAATTTTATTTTCATTTAGTTTTATTTTAGTTTTATTAAGTTTCTTTTATTTCTTTTTTTATTTATTTTAAGGTTTTATTTTATTTTATTTTAGGGTTAGTTTAGTTTATGTTTATTTTAGTTTTTATTTTAATTTATTTTAGGTTTAGTTTTTTTATTTTTAGGTTTAGGTTTAGGTTTTATTTTTTTTTTAGGTTTTTTATTTTATTTTATTTATTAGGTTTTATTTTTTTAGTTTAGACTAGGTTATTTTAGTTTATTTTATTTTATTTATTTAGGGTTTAGTTTAGTTTAGAGGTTTAGGCTTAGGTTTATTTTAGTTTAATTTAGGTTTAGGTTTTTTTAGTTGGTTTAGGTTTATTTTTATTTATTTAAGATTTTTTTTAGGTTTTTTTAATTAGTTTTATTTTATTTTTAATTTAGTTTGGATTATTTTATTTTGCTTATTTTATTTTATTTAGTTTTATTTTTTTTTATTTATTTTATTTTTATTTTATTTTTAGGTTTTTATCTATTCTTAGTTTAGTTTTTATTTTTTATTTCAATTTATTTTTAGGTTTAGGTTTTAGTTTTGGTTTTTATTTTATTTTATTATTTTATTTTATTTAAGTTTATTTTATTTATTTATTTTATTTTTAGGTTTTATTTAGTTTAGGTTTAGGTTTTTAAGTTTTTAGGGTTTGGGGGGTTTAGGTTGTTTTTGTGGTTTAGTGATTAGGTATTGGGTTAGGTTTTTTTATTTTTTTATTTTTTATTTTTAGTGTTTAGGGTTTAGGGTTTAGGTTTAGGGTTCAAGTTTTATTTTTGGGTTTTAGGATTTTGGAATTTTTTAATAAAGAACAAATTTAGATTCAACATTGCTTCTTTTCGATTTCATCAACCATGTAACACACCAAGTTTCCTAAGACACAAACAACGACGTAGATAAAAAATGATCATGCATAGAGCAAATCAAAAACCCTAGATAACTAAAACCATCTCTACTCTAAAGACATAGTTCCATATGCGGTAGATTGATTAGCCATTCTTCATTTCTTCGCCCCATCAACCACCGGCCTCTTGAGTAGTAGGATCCACCATCATATCCTCGACCTCTTCCTCCGCCACCACCACGACTGTAACCTTCGTCGCTCCTCCCACCTCCATAACCACCATCTCTGACTACAACCTCCATATCCACCAGCACCTCTAGATTACCCACCATCACTGTGATAACTGCTACCTTCACCTTCGCCTCCACTACCGAATCTAGATTGAGCCTAGTTGATGGTGATGTTCCTATCATCAAGGTTTTGCCTATTCTTAGGGTTTAGGTTTAGCTTTAGGATTAGGTTTATTAGGATTTAGGGTCTAGGTTTATTTTTTAATTCATTTATTTACTTTAGATTTAGTTTAGGTTGGGAGGTTTAGGGTTTAGGTTTTAGGTTTAGGGTTTAGGGTTTAGGTTTAGGGTTTATGATTTTTTTTTAGGTTTAGGTTAGGGATTATGGATTTTAGGAGTGTAGGGTTTAGTTTAGTGGTGGGTTTAGGTTATTTAATGTTTAGTGGTTTATTGGGTTTTATTTTTTTATTTTCTTTATATATTTTTTTAAATTAAGTAAAATTATGGGTTTAGTTTTATTTAGTTTATTTTTTATTTTAGTTTACTTTATTTTTCATTTTATTTGGTTTATTTTTTATTTTATTTAGTTTAATTTATTTATTTAGTTTATTTATTTTTTGTATTTTATTTTAGTTTATTTTAGGTTTATAGTTTATGTTTATTTTTTAGTTTAGTTTTATTTTCAATTTATTTTAAGTTTAGGTTTATTTTATTTTATTTTATTTAGGTTTTTTATTTTTTATTTTAGGTTTATATTTTATGTTTATTTAGATTTCACTTTTAGTTTAGGTTTAGATTTATTTTTAGTTTATTTTATTTATTTAGTTTAGGTGTATAGGTTTAGTTTATTTTATCTTTTAGTTTAGGTTATTTTTATTTTAGTTTAGTTTATTTTAGTTTAGGTTTAGGTTTATTTTTTTTTTTATAGGTTTAGTTTTATTTTTTTTAGGGTTCATGATTTTTTTATTTTTTTTAGGTATTTTAGTTTAGGATGTTATTTAGTTTTTAATTTTATTTTTTTATTTTATTTCACATTTAGTTTTATCTTATTTAGGTTTTTTATTCTTTATTTTTATTTTTTTTCTTATAGTTTAGGTTTTTATTTATTTTATTTTAGTCTATTTTTATTTTATTTTATTTTTAGGATTAGGATTAGGTTTTGTTTTATTTTATTTTTTATTTTATTTAAGTTTTAGCTTATTTATTTATTTTATTATTAGGTTTTATTTAGTTTAGTTTAGCCTTTAGGTTTTGTGGTTTAAGGAGGTTTAGGGTTTATGGTTTAGGGTCAGGTTGTGGGTTAGGTTTAGGGTTTTGGGGTTTAGGTTTAGGGTTTAGGGTTTAAGGTTTTATGGTTTATGGTTTAGGATTTAATGTTGGGGATTAGGGTTTGGGTTTAGGATTTAGGGTTTTATGGTTTTGGTTTATGGTTTAGGGTTTGTTTAGGATTTAGGGTTTAGGGTTTAAGGTTTAGATTTTAAGGTTCGTGGTTTAGGGTTTATGTTTTAGGTTTTTGGTCTAGGGTTCAGGTTTTAATTTAAGGATTATGGTTTTTGGTTTTTTTAATAGAGAATAAATTCAGATTCAACATTTTTTTTTCAATTTCATAAACCAAATAACACACCAATTTATCCAAGACATGTTTATGACATAGATAAAAGATGAGCTCATTAGCAAATCAAAACCTTAGATAATTAGAATCATCTCTACAATAAAGACACAGTTATAAGCATATTGGATCTATCATTCTTTAGTTTCTCTAGTAGAACCACTCCTCTCAAGTAGCATGATCCACCATCATATCTTAGATCTCCCCTACCACCACCATGGTAGTAATCCATCGCTCCTCCCACCTCCATAACCACCACCATATCCACCTCAGACCTCATCCCACCATAACTATGATAACCTTACATTCTCCTTCACCTGAGATCTAGATTGAGTTTGGCTTACATTGATTTTTTTTGGGTTTTCCCATTCTTAAGGTTTAGGTTTATCAGGTTATTGGGTATAGGTTTTTTTTTAATTTCTTTAATTACTTTAGGTTTAGGTTAAGGGTTTAGGGTTAAGGGTTAGGGTTTAGGGTTTAGGGTTGAGAGTTTAATATTTAGGGTTTAGGGTTTTAGGATTTTATTTTTAGGGTTTAGGGTTTGTTTTTAAGTTTTGTTTAGGTTTAGGGTTTAGGTTAGGTTTTTTGGATTTAGAGTTTATGGGTTTATTTAGGTTTAGTTTGTGGTTAGGGTTTAAGGTTTTAAGGTTTAGGGTTAGTTTAGGCTTAGATTTTTTTTTGGGTTTAGTGTTTAAAGTTTATTAGTTTAGGTTTTGGTTTAGTTAGTTATTTTTAGATTTAGGTAGGTTTTATTTATTTTGGTTAGGTTTAGTTTTAGGTTAGGGTTTAGGGTTTAGGGTTTTAGGTTTTAGTAGGGTTTTTAGGTTAGTTAGTTTAGTTTTAGGTTTAGGATTTGGATTTTTTTTAATTAAGCAAATTAGTAGGTTTAGGTTTATTTAGTTTAATTTTATTATTTTTTTAGTATTTTTTTTTATTTTATTTAGGCTTTTACATAATTATTATATATTTAGTTAATTTATTTTAGTTTTTTTTATTTATTTTATATTTTTTTTAGTTTATGTTTATTTTATTTTATTTTATTTTATTTTTTTTTTGTGTTAGGTTTATTATTTTATTTTAGGTTAAGTTTGGTTTTTTATTTTATTTTTAGGTTTAGGTTTTTATTTTAGGTTTATTTGTGTTATCTTTTTATGTTTAGGTTTAGGTTTATTTTAGTTTTTTTTAGTTTTAGGTTTAGGTTTAGTTTATTTTAGGTTTAGGTTTAGATTTTATTTATTTTAGTTAGTTTATTTTAGATTAGGTTTAGATATTATTTTGTTTTATTTTATTTTAAGTTCAAGTTTTTTTAATTTAGGTTTAGGTTTATTTTATTTATTTTAGGTTTATTTTGAGGTTTAGGTTTTATTTAGTTTTTATTTTATTTTATTTTAGGTTTATTTTATGTTTATTTTTTAGTTTTATTTTATTTAGGTTTTATTCAGGTCTATTTTATTTTAGTTTAGTTTAGTTTTATTTATTTTATTTTATTTTATTTTATTTTTTATTTTAATTTTTTTAGGTTTAGGTTTTAGTTTTTTAGTTTTAGGTTTTAGTTTAGTTTTATTTTATTTTATTTTGTTTTAAGGCTTAGGTTTTATTATTTATTTTATTTTGTTTATTTAGTAGTTTAGGTTTAGGTTTTTTTAGTTTTAGGATTTAGGCTCAGTTTGGGGTAGGTTTGGGTTTTAGGTTTGTGGTCATTTAGGGTATTTAGGGTTTGGGTTTAGGGTTTAGTTTAGGTTTTTTAGGTTTAAGTTTTAATTTAGGTTTAGTGGTTTAGGGGTTTTATTTTGAAATTTTTAATTTTTTAAATTAAGTAAATGTTTTAAGTTTAGTTTATTTATTATTTTAGTTTTATTTTATTTTTTATTATTTAGTTTAGTTTATTTTATATATATTTATTTTTATTTTAGTTTATTTTATTTATATTTTATGTTTATTTTAGTTTAGGTTTGTATTTTTATATTTTAGTTTAGTTTTAGGTTTTAGGTTTAATTTTATTTTAGGTTTAGGTTTAGGTTTTATTTTATTTTTGGTTTAGGTTTAGGTTTTATTTATTTTTATTTTACTTTTAGTTTAAGTTTAAGTTTATTTTTAGTTTATTTTATTTTATTTTAGGGTTTAGGTTTATGTTTAGGTTTAGTTTATTTTATGAGTAGGTTTAAATTTTATTATTTATTTTTGTTCATTTTAGTTTAGGTTTAGGTTTATTTTATTTTATTTTTTAGTTTTTTTTTTAGTTTAGGGTTTAGTTTTATTTTTATTTAATTTTAGTTTTATTTTAGGTTTATCTTTAGGTTTAGGTTTTATTTAGTTTTATTTTATTTTATTTTTATTTTATTTTATTTTTATTTTCTATTTAGTTTTTATTTTATTTATGGTTTTATTTTTTTAGTTTAGTTTATGTTTTTATTTATTTTATTTTATTTTATTTTTTATTTTTTTAATTTATTTTCTTTTTAGGTTTAGGTTTACGTTTTAGTTTAGGTTTTATTTTTTTTATTTAGTTTAGGTTTAGGTTTTAGCTTTTCGGGTTTAGTGCTTAGGTTCAAGTTTAGTTGAGGGTTTAGATTTTTTTGGGTTTAGGGTTTTGGTTTTTTTATAGAGAACAAGTTTAAATTCAACATTTCTTCTTTCAATTTCATTAACCAAGTAACACACCAAATTTTCTAAGATAAGAGACATCATAAATAAAAATGAGCATGCATAAATCAAATCAAAAACCATAGATAACTAGAACCAACTCTTCAGACACGCATATATAAGTAGATCGAAATGCAAGCTCCAGCCCATCAAACCACCTGACTCAGTAGTGGTATTCGCCATCATATCTCGATTCCATCCACCACCACCAGGCAACCACCATCGCTCTCGCCTCCATAACCACCATGCCAGCCACCTCCATATTCACCAGCACCTCCAGATACCCCACCACCACTACAATCTCTGCTTTCTCCTTCACCCCCATCGTCATATCTAGTTTGAGCTTGGTTGACGGTGATGTTCCTGGAGTCGAGGTTCTGCCCATTCTTAGGGTTTAGGTTCATCTTATTTTAAGGAAATTAAGGGAATTTTATTGCCACAAAGAAAATTACAAAGTCTTTAACGGGGTTAAATCTCTAAACTAATACTCAAAGTGCAACAATAAGTCCTAAAGAGATAAACCCCCTAACTATTACAATAATATAAGAAAAAAACAACAACAAAAGAAAAAGCAAAACCAAATCAAGAACCATGATCCACAAAGAAACATTCACGAGGTCCTTTTGATACCAACTAGATCCACCTGCAAGATTCTCCCAACCTCGAAAAGAAATCTACAACATACTAATGAAAGGATGAGTACAATTAAGCAAGCATAAAGAGTATGAGAAAAAGAAAAGAGCAAAGTAAAGAAAAGGCTGGCTCAAATCATCTCAGGAGCAACACTATATGTAAGCATCCAAACATACAAAAAGGGTTACAATTACATATAGTGCTACTAGCCAAAAAGAAGATAGAGGGAAACATCTAGGCCATCAGGATACATCTTATAGCCCATCATCCCAAGTCCATCATCCAAGGGCAAACCTCCAAGTAGCGACATAATAGCCAACCATAAAGCCACCAAAACAAATAAGCCCAATAAGGTAGAAAATCAAACAACCATCAAGGACAGTAGTAGTACAATAGGAACACCACCAAAGCCACCACCAAAGAGGAACAACAACATCAATGGGAGCAAGCATCATGGCCTTAACAACACAAACAAACAAAAATAAAGACCAAAAAGAAAAATACATAAGAACTTATGTCCTCCACAAGCAAACAAGAAAAGTAGATCACCCAAACCAAAAAAAAAGCGAGCAACAAGAGAGGAGAACCATATAAGCCAACCAACATGTCCCTATAGAAGAAAGAAAGGCCAAAATAGCCACCCATCCAACCAACCCAAACCAAAATAGCCAACCAACCAAGAATAACAAACCTCCCACCAACCTCAATAAATAACAAGAGAAAATCAAATCTATGAAAAGACCAACAACATCCATCATGCCAAAACCACCCAAGTCAACCACGAAAAGGGTTGAAGCAAACAACATCATCCACCAAACCCAACCAAAGCAGCAGAAATTTTGATCCAACTCAGGAGAATAGCTTGCCAAAAATAAATTGGGAAAAGATAAGTAAGATAGACTAAAATCCATCCATCAAGAGCAGCAAAAATATAATAGGAACAGCACACCAAAGCCAACAACAAAAAGTAGGAGAAATATTAATGAGTGCAAGCATCATAACCATAACCAAGTTAGGCACCAATACACCAAACCAAGTCACTAGATCTCAAACCAAAATAATAGCACTAAATAGCCTTTAACTAGCCAACCAAAAATGACAACAAAATAGAAGTAGCTACAAGCAAGAGAGGAAGACCATTATCAGAAGAGGCTGAAACAACAACCAAAAGAACCAAGACCAAAGAATACCCACAAAATCCAATCCACAAAAAAAGAAATAATAGAAACAAATAACCTCCACCTTAAATCCATCTAAAATAAAACCACTTGTAGCCCTCCGATCGCATCAAAGAAGAGAAAAACTAGATAACCCAATAAGAAGAACCAACCCGCCAACAACTAGGCCACCCAGCCAACCACCACTGTAGCAAAAAATCTAACTTAATTAAGAAAGTAACCAACCCAGAGATATGGCAAATCCCATACAAAAAATAGTAGGAAAATCCACCACCCAAATGAAGGTCACCAAAAATAACCAAGAAACAATAATCACCCAGTCAGGCAAACAACAGCCACTAGACCAAAAAAACTAAAATAACCTAAGAAAAAAGAAACCACTAGGTAGCAACCAATAGACACCAAAAAAAAGCAAGAGCTCAAAAATAAAACCCTATAGGCCAAGAGTGAAAATAAGAAATCCACAACCCAAAGAGGGTTTAAAAGGGGAACCAAAAAAGAAATGACTCATCAAAACCAACTCAAGAAACCAAGCCAAGAAAATTATATGAGATAAGGTAATGAGTGTTATCTAGATTGAGAAACCCTTAAAAAAATTTAGGCAAATTTTATTGTCAAATAAAGTGAATCGCTTTGGCACCAAAGTAGCCAAGAAATGACAACCATTACCTTCAAGATAGGGAAATTTTATAATAAACTTGAGAAAGAAGATTTTCAATATGAATAAGAAGATAAAATAAATTAGCATTTTTTATATTAGAGTTTAGCATGTCAAGAAGCAAGAGCGCATCAACTTCAATCCAGATGTTGAGGAAACCTTTATTCAAGCAAATTTCAATAGCTTTATTGACAGTCATAAGCTTAGTATAGATAACATAATAGGCTTTGAGAGGATAAGCAAAAGCACAAATGATAGTTTTAGAATCTCTAAGAATACCACCAAACAATATTTATTAAGAATAGAACCATCAAGATTCAATTTTAATCATATTTCTTGGGTTTGATCCAATGGTTAATCATAGCTCTCTTATAATAAAAGATCAAAAGAATGATGCCCAATTTTAGCCACAAATTTATAGCCTCTAAAATAAATGTAACTAACAAGATAGGCATAAAATAGAGCATGGATTTTTTACTTTGGTTCTAGCTAGGATCCTTTTATGGCTCAGAGGTATACCATGATATTTAGCATCATTTATGTCCATTTAGATGAACGAAATAATAAAACTGAACTTTGATATGACCTTTCACAATTTTTGACTTGAAGAAGTTGATATATGGAAAGAGAGCAATAAAAAGTAGTTGGTATTAAATAAATCTTCAAACCATAACCATAATTTAGAAGAAATAGCTTGATAAAAATCATGATTAACATTTTCAATATGAAAGTAAAAGAGTAATTTGAAGGAAAATAAAACCCTTTATTCAGCAAGAGTCCATAGAATAAAGTTATTCAAAATCCTCAAGGTAAAATTGAATAAGAAATGGGAATGATTGTTCCAAAGTTTAATGAAAGCATTAGAGGAGTTTTGCTTATCTTTAATAAAATTTCAAACCTCTTTAAGAACAAAATCACCATTGTAAGAAAGCTTTAAGAGAATTTGGTCAGGTTAGTTAGAGAAAATAGGGATATTTCTAAACTTATCTAAAAGAGAAATAGGGATATAATTATCAACTATGTTTTCATTCCATGTGTCATTATGCTAGAAAGAGTTAACTTTGATAGCTACAGTAGAGTGGGTAGATAAAAGGGAGCAATAGAGCCATTGCCAATCCAATTGTCTTTTCAAAAGAAGAAAGAACATGAATGAATAACCCAAGATATTAAGGGTTCAACAACCCATTTAATGGAGAAAATCTATTTCCAAACTAGAGAGTCAATAACTTTATAAGCACAGATAAGAGGGTGTTTACCTTGGCAATTTTTTTCATCATAAAATTAGCACAAAGGCTATCATTCTTTCTAAAATTCCACAAGAGCTTATGAGAGAAGGTAATAATAATGGTGCAAGAGACCACCTTCACCCAAGGGACCACATTATTTAAAGAAGTCCAATGCATTATTTAGTAGAATTATTGGATCCCAAAAAAAAAAACAAGCATCAATGATAAGAGTAGCATTAGTGGAGATAATAGTTTGAATCAAATAAAGAGGCATTGAATTGAGAGTGCTTTTAAGAATAGAGCACCACTAAAAGGAAAGTAAATGAAATTCCCAAACAAAAATTTTATTTAAAATTTTTTGAATTAACTCATCAAAAAGATGGGATTATAGACCTTTAAAAGAAGGGCACCCAAGACCAAAGTGTTGATGTTTAAAGTTAGTGATATGTAGGATTTGATTAGTTTTATTATTGGAGATGCTTGAAGAAGTAATAAAAACAACTTTTGTTATCATTGAACTTTGATAAAATTTATTGAAATCGATCATTCTAGCAACATGGTTAATTTTGTTTGCATGAATAAAATGCTCCAAAATAATAAGTAAAGAAATATTATTAATACAACAAAGGTTTCTAATAAGGTTACAAATAGAGAGGGTACAATTCCTTCTAACATTCCAAATAAGAAAATTAAACATAAGGAAATAAATAAAGGGTTAAGAAAGGTTAATTAAGAGAGGAGAGGGAGGTCATAGTAGATATAGTGTTTTTGGACAATTTGGGAGGGAAGTTTTGAACATTTTTTTAAGCATGATACATTTGGAAACCATTTCCTTTTCCCATAGAATCATCATCTGAGAAGGATTTAGCAACATTAGTCATAGAAATAGGGGAAGTCTCCTATATATAAGGGAGTTCTCCTTCTTCCAAGCCATTATAATTTATTAAAGGAAAATGAGCATTAGGTATAGCAAGAGAGGGAGCCAAAATAGATTTATTAAGAAGGCAAGTGTGAACATCCAGCCCTTCTTCTTCAATACCGAGATTAGTAGACAATAAAAAATATTTTTGAGAACTTAAATCATTCTGAACTAAACTAAAGTAGGGTTTTTAAAACTGAATATCATGAGAAACCAAATCCATAATCTCCATTGAATTCAAATGATGCATAACATTGATATCCTCATTAATATTTTCAATTAAAGCTTCATTTTCATCAATCAAAACTTGTAAGGATGCGGGAATCGACTCATAGGAAAAAAATCATCATCCAAAAGTTCAGAGAAATTATTATTTTCCACATTGGTAACCTTCCATTCCATAGAAGAAATAAGAGGTAAAACAACCTTATTATGAACATTCAATGAATCCTTTTTTCTAAATTAACTTTTGAAATATTGGTCCTTGGGTTAGGAACAATAGTTTCCTTAACAAGAATTTTCTTTTTTAAGTGAGCATGTAGAATGCAACATTCATAATTATCATGCCCATGGATTTTACAGTGAGAACAAAAGACAAGGAAATTTTTAAAATCAACTTTTTGCATATAACCATAATTTTTAGATCCCAATCAGATTTCTTTGGGGTGTTTCTTGGAAATGTCCATTTTAGCAAGGATTCTAGGCAAATAAGGTCATGATTTTGTAGCTGTTGCCTAATTAATTTGAACAACCAACCAAATAAAGCATCCACAGCAAAAAAGGAACTAATGATTAACGAAATAAATTTTCATATTGGGTTGAGAAATCCAAACTAGAATGAATGGGGATTCTTCCCTAATATCAAATAGTGGAGTCCATTTCAACAACCTCATTTGACAATTGAAAACCAAATAAGAACGACGAGCAAAAACATGTGAGTAATCCAAATCATTCGTTAACTAAATCAAAATGTGGTGGGGATCAATTAAACCAATCTTAGAAGCACTTGAAAGTTTTAGACTATGAAAGAAAGAGTGAATCTTTATGGTATGAATAAAAGAAAGTTAAGGACATAGTCAAGTGAGCTGATGTCTCATGCTTACTAGGATTTTAGGTTTTGGTTTAGGTTTATTAGGTTTTATGTTATAAGTTTATTTTTTAGTTTACCTTAAAAGGGTTTAGGGTTTAGGTTTTAGGGTTTATGCTTTTAGGGTTTAGGGTTTATGGTTTAGGGAGTAGGATTTATGGTTTAGGTTTTTTTGGTTTAGGATTTAGGGTTGTAGGTTTAGTGCTATAGGTTTAGGGTTTAGATTTTAGGGTTAGTTTTAGGGTTTAGGGTTTAGGTTTAAGTTTAAGTTTTAGGGTTTTTTGTTTTTTTTTTAACAGAGAACAAATTCAAATTCAATTTTTCTTCTTTTTGATTTCATCAACCAAGTAACACACCAAGTTTTGTAATGCACAAGCGACAACATAGATCAAGAATGAGCACGCATAGAGCAAATAAAAAAACTTAGATAACTAAAATCATCTCTACTATAAAAACACAATTCCATAAGCACCAGATAGGATCGGCCATTCTTCAATTTCTCTAGTTCCCATTAGAACCACCCAAGCCTCTCGAGTAGTTGGATTCACCATCATATCCCTAATCTCTCCATCCGCCACCACTGTGACTGTAACCTCCATAACTCTTCTCACCTCCATTACTACTACTGCTCCAACCACCACCTCCATGTCCACCAACACCTCCATCCCCACACCATCGGAGCATCCGCTCCAACTTGCCTCCACATCTATCAAAGAGCTTGATGATGATGTTCTTGTCATCAGGTTCATCCATTCCTAGTGTTTACATTTAGGTTTATTAGGTTTTATGGTTTAAATTTATTTTTTAATTTATTTAATTGCTCTAGGTTTCAGTTTAGGGTTTAGGGTTTAAGGTTTGGGTTTTAGGGTTCTCGCTTTTAGGCTGGTTTAGGGTTAGTTTTAGGGTTTATGGTTGGTAGGGTTTAGTTGAAGTTTAGCAGCAGGTCCAGGGTTTAGGGTTTAGGTTTTTAGGGTTTAGGGTTTAGGAATTATGGTTTATAGTTTTAAATTAAGCAAACACTGGTTTAGGTTTAATCCACTTTAAATTTTGGGTTTAGGGTTAGGATATTTTTAGGGTTTAGGGTAGGGTAGGGTTTAGGGTTAGGGTCAGGTAGGTTTCAGTTGGTAGAGGGTTTAGGGTTAGGCATAAGGCCTGGATTCTTTTTTTTATTTTTATCTTATTTAGTTTAGGGTTTAGGGTTTTAGGTTTGGGGTCAGGAGAAGGGTGGTTTAGGGTAGGCTTATAGATCTGTTAGTTTTAGGGTTTAGGGTTAGGTTTTGGGGTTTATTTATTTTATTTTATTTAAGGTTGGGTAGTAGGGTAGTTTAGTTTTAGGTTTATTTAAATTATGTAAACCCGTATATTTAGTTTTTTTAAATTTATTTATTTTATTTTATTTATTTTAGTTTAATTTTATATTTTATTTTATTTAGTTTTATTTAGTTTTTTTATTTTAGTTTAGGTATTTTATTTTAGTTTATAATTTAGGTTAATGTTCATTTTTTAGTTTAGTTTTATTTTATTTTTATTTTGGTTTAGGTTTTATTTTTTTATTTTAGTCAGTTTAGGTTTTAATTTTATAGTTTAGATTTTAGGTTTTTTTATGTTTATTTTAGGTTTTATTTTTAGTTTAGGTTTAGGTTTATTTTTTTAGTTAATTTTATTTTATTTAGTTTGGGTTAGCTTTAGTTTATTTTAGGTTTAGTTTAGGTTTTATATATTTTAGTTTAGTATATTTTAGTTTAGGTTTAAGTTTTTTTTAGTTTTTTAGGTTTTATTTATTATTTATTTTAGCTTTATTTTTAGGTTTAGATTTTAATTAGTTTTATTTTATTTTATTTTAGTTTGGAATTTTTTTCATTTATTTAATTTTATTTAGGTTTTCTATTTTTTGTTCAGTTTATTTTTTAGTTTAATTTAGGTTTTAATTTATTCTATTTTAGTTTAGTTTTATTTCTTATTTTAATATATTTTTAGGTTTAAGTTTTAGTTTAGGTTTTTATTTTATTTTATTATTTTATTTTATTTAGGTTTATGTTTTTTTATTTATTTTACTTTTAGGTTTTATTTAGTTTAGATCAGTTTTTAGGGTTTAGGGGTTTAGGGTTCTAGGTTTTAGGGTTTAGGGTTAGGTTTTTTTATTTTTTTATTTTTTTATTTTTTATTTTTAGGGTTTAGGATTTAGGGTTTAGGTTTTAGGTTTAGGGTTCAAGTTCTAGTTTCGGGTTTAGGGTTTTTGGATATTTTTTTAATAGAGAACAAATTCAGATTCAACATTTCTTATTTTTGATTTTATCAACCATGTAACACACCAAGTTTTCTAAGACACAAATGATGACATAGATAAAAAATTAGCACGCGTAGAGCAATTCAAATACCCTAGATATCTAAAACCATCTCTACTGTAAATACATAGTTCTATATGCGCAGATCTACATTCTTCAGTAGTTCCCATCGAACCACCCCGCCTCTCAAGTTTGATCCACCATAATATCCTTGATCTCTCCTCTCCCCACCACCATGGCTATAACTTTCGTCGCTCCTCCCACCTCGATAACCACCACTACTCCAACAACCTCCTTTATATCCACCAGTGCATCTAGATCCCCAACCACCACCGTGATAACTGCTACCTCCACCTTCGCCTCCACCAGCAGATCTAAACTGAGCTTAGTTGACGATGATGTTCTAGACGTCAAGGTTCTGCACATTCTTAGGGTTTAGGTTTATTAGGTTCTAGCATTTGGAGTTTAGTGTTTAGAGTGTAGGGTTTAGCATTTAGGGTTTAGGGTTTAAGGTTTAGGGTTTAGGGTTTAGGGTTTAGGGTTTTAGGGTTTATAATTTCAAGATTTTGGTTTAGGGTTTAGCATTTAGGGTTTAGGGTTTTTTAGGGTTTATGGTTTAGGGATTAGGGTTAGTTTTAAGGTTTAAGGGTTAGGTGCTTTAAATTTTAAAATTTTTTTAAAATTTTTATTTTATTAAATTAAGTAAAATTTTAGGTTTAGGTTTATTTAATTATTTTTATTTTTATTTAGGTTTATTTTATTTTTATGGTTTAGTTTATTTAATTTGCATTTACTTATTTTTTAGTTTAGGCCATTATTCTAGTTTATTTTAGGTTTAGGTTTAGGTTTAGGTTTTAGTTTAGTTTATTTATTTTATTTTAGGTTTACATTTCATTTTATTTTATTTATGTTTAGTTTAGGATTTTATCTTCTTTTAAGTTGGTTTTAGGTTTTATTTTGGGATTATTTTAGGTTTTTTTAGGTTTGGGTTTATGTTTATGTTTTAGTTTAGGTTTTAATTTAATTTAATTTTACTTATTTAGTTTAGGTTTTTAGAGTTTAGGTTTAGTGGTTTAGGGTTTAGAGTTTAGGGTTTAGGTTTTAAGATTATAGGTTTTAAGATTTAAGGGTTTATGGTTTAGGGTTTAGGATTTAGGGTTAGGGTTTTGTTTTTAGGGTTTAGGGTTTAGGGTTTAGGTTAGAGGTTTAGGTTTAGGTTCAAGTTTTAGTTTAAGGTTTAGGGTTTTTTTTAATAGAGAACAAATTCAGATTCAACATTTCTTCTTTTCGATTTCATCAGCCTAGTAACACAACAAGTTTTCTAAGACACAAGTAACGACATAGATAAAAAATGAACACGCATAGAGAAAATAAAAGGCCATAGATAATTAGAACCATCTCTACTGTAAAGACACAATTCCATATGCAGCATGTCGGATTGGCCGTTCTTTAGTTTCTCTAGTTCCCATCGAAACCATGGTGGCCTCTCGAGTAGAAGATCCACCATTACATCTCTGATCTCACCCTCCTCCACCACCATGGATGTACCCTCCATCGCACCTCCCACCTCCATAACCACCAGTGCTCTGACCACCACCTCCATATCCACCAACACCATCAGATCCCCCACCACCACTATGATAACCGCCACCTCCGCTTCCTCCTCGCCAGATCTAGATGGGAGTTCGGTTAATGAGGTTGAACTCATATTCAGCTATGGTTATGCTCTATTTGGGGTTTAAGCA